>VYXC01003638.1:502805-521678 GCA_013397175.1 Platysteira castanea | reverse complement strand
GAAGGGAAGGGAAGGGAAGGGGAACTAGGGATGGAGGGAGAAGGGATGGTAGATGAGGGGAAGGGTGGGGAGAAGGCATTTTCCATATATTTAAATGTAATATCATTTATTCTAGCAAAACAGCCCTGTTTTATACTAAATGAGAATCTAAATTGAGGTGACTAAATTGGTATATAAGCTCGACTCAACTAAAAACAAAAAAAAACCCTGAGCACCTACTGATCCTGGCACTTTTCCTTTTGATATGCATTTATGTAAAACAATCATTAAAGGTTTTTTTGTGAGTGCATTTACTTCTTTCTCTCCAAATAATGTCATTCCCATGGTAATCTTTCTTATCTTCAAAGCTTTTATCCTAGCTTTAGAGGATTTTTACTTACAACAGCAATGTTCACTGAAAGCTATCAGCAATGATATAATTCACCAGTAGATATTCCAGTAAATGTTCTTTGGGACAGCCATATTCTAACATGAGAGGAAAGATGTAGTGAGAGGGAAGATAATATGAACCTCTCTCCTTAGATCCACATTCTGCAAATACTTGAACATTCTCAGCATTAACTGATCAAAACGTGAATGTACAATATTCAGTTCCTCAGTGGAACTGATCTGTAGCTCACAGACTAAGATATCTTGTTTTAATGCTAAAGTGGCTTATGTAAATCACATATTGCCAAAAACACTCCTTATTCAAAATTATATGATTGATTTGTATCAAAACAACAAAGTCTTAACCATAGGTGTTCAGACAGCTGTGTCTTTTTACATGAATGTAAATATTCATTAGAATGCCCAACGGCTTCCTTGGATGATTAGTGATATTTTACTCTGGGGTTAGCTAAAAAACCCTAAATTGTTGAAAGCAAAAAAAAAAGCAAGAATATTTGTCACAGGAATTGGATAAAAATATTCCCGATATAGTTCTTGGGGAATAACTCCATTCCTTCCTCCTCCAGCCATCACGTCCTGAACAGTACATTAGTCTGAATACAAGGTTGTGTGTGATTTCACAGAGCTTGACATCAGCGTCTTGTTTCTACTAATTGCCAGCACCATATGATGGGATGCATTCACTTAAAATACAAACCTTTTGGAAGTGATTCTTATTTCATCCTAACTATCAACAACATAGTCACACAAGAAGTCATCTGAATTGTCAATATTTTACTTTCTACATGTCTGCATTTGTCCGGCTATAAAAAAATTATATTCATCATTTATTAAATCACCTCAAGCAACCAGATGAAGTTTGCTGGAATGAACAAATATATCAGTAAAACACAGACTACTTTAATGTGTATCTGAAAATATGATTTTATTATTTTAGTGTTTGTATTCGATGAATAAAAGTATATTCTTATTATATGTTTTATATTCACAATTGCTATAAGTCAAGGAGATCAGAGTCCTAGCTAGCTAGTTGTCTTAAATAAAATTCTTTCACTAAGCTTTTGGTTTCTGCTTCTCTGTCCTCGTTACAACAAAGATCTTCAGATTTGAAGTAATAAAATGCCATGCATTCCCATGGACAAAACCAGAGCTTAAAAAAAGCTCAGAAAAGATTTTGTACAGTTCACATGTCAGACAAACTTGTACAGGCTCACGTTGCAACAGAAGACAAAGATCAGAAATTCCTAGCAGTCTGTACATATGCATTCACTGAAGTTGTCTGTAATTTTTGAGTGATATTGGCACAGTGTTGCACAGGCACAGGAGAAACCATGAGCAGTTTACAAAAATCTCTTTTACTAGGAGTCTCAGAAGACAAAAGCAAGCAAGGACAATGAGAAGCCTGCATGCAGATTCCAAAGCTATTTCAGTCATGGGAATGCAAACATGGGTCAGTCATGTTTTTCAGTAAGATGTAATGAAGTGACTCAGAGACTGAGTACAAATTAGCATGGTATTACAAAGGCGTGGATACTGAAAATGTGAGAATTACACACAAATATTACTAGGTGAAAGAGAAATCTCAAGTTACATCATTATTTGCATAAATAAATGTACGGACACCATATGCAGATTCCCTCTCCCTGACTTCTAGTACAGAAAAACTTAAAGACAAATTGGTTTTTCTTATACTCTTATACTTTTTCTTGTATGTTGGGCAACTTTGTCCTCCCTTCAATCCTGTTCCCACAGAGCAGTGGACAAGGAGGTTCCATCAAGAAAATCCACTCACAGTACACTGGATGGTGAACAGAAGTGACTTTCATCTAGCAGATAATTTACCCAAGAGGTTTACTTCCTTTAGATACCAGTTCTGCAATAAACATCATTCAAATGATAATCAAAAGGGGTGGGGGGCATTGTCTTTTCTTTGACTATAAAAAGCTGTAGAACTGCTTCAAAAACATAGTCTGTTACAGGTCTCACATCCTAGATTTTGATGGTTTGCTTTGCTAAAAAATTTATGTCTCCTAGAAGAATTTTAAAGGACGGCCCATGCTTCCGTGATGCAGGAAACATTGCCAATATTGTTGCTGCTGCACACTGTATAAGCTGCATTGTACATCTCTGGGGTCTCAATGAATGCCATGATAATAGAATGTTTATATAGAGTGCTTGAGTGTGCACTTGTATGTCCTACACTTATTCTGAAGTCCTGGACACACCTGTGGTATAGCTGATAGTGATGGCAATGTAAACTACAGTTTGGATAGAACTTAATATATCCAAAGCAGAGATCACGTTTAGTACTGATATGGCTTCAGTTATATCAATTTGTTTTCAGAGGGCTGATAAATATTAAGAGTAACTCTAATAATCAAAGTCTAGTGACTACAATGGCTTTTTTGCACAAGAATTGCAAAATGAACATAAACTGTATTCTTGAAGTGCACTTCTTTCTCTAATACATATGAGCATTAAGCAGGACTAGACATTGAATTTCATTTTTCAAACTGGTCATTTTGTAATTTTGCCATATATTTCTTCATCATGAGAAACACAAATAAGACTCAGTTTTTACAGAGGTATTCACCATAATATTTATGACTAGAACACTTTCTTATTTTCACTTAGCATCCCTGTGTGGAAGATTGCAGTTCTGTACCATCATTACCCTGAACAGTAAGAAACATTTTAAAAAATGTTTTTATTTAAAGTGAATATCACTTAGACAATAAAGATTTTTACCTGCTATATGTGAGAAGTAATGACCCAAATGGAAATAATGAAAATAAGCATCTGGGGTGATGAACATAACATTTTAATGCACCTTGTCAAGATATTGATTTAGCTTGAACCCTGGAGGGCCTACAGCATCTTTTTATACATCAGTATTCTCTATTTTTTTTTATTGGCCTATCTTTTAGGTTCCTGAGTAAGCAGCGACCATAAATAGTAACAGGATAAGACATGTTAGAGCATATTTAAGTAATGATAAGATGTTCAACCAAGACATCTTTCTGAGACACTATTTAATTAACTCTATCATAGCAACAGGAGATCATGTCTGCTTAACTTGCCATGTTTTCCAGACAAGCTTATCCAAAGAACTCAAGCTTCTAGTCATTAATGATCATAAAAGTGCTTAATAAATAAGTTACACTTATAAATTTCAATATTCTAGTCAAACCCTATTTTAGAAGGACCCATAAATCCTCTCAAATTTTCCATTGGGGTTTTAATTTTCACTCGTTTAAAATATCTCAGCCATGGTACCCCTTCCAAACACCCTCGCCTTCACTTGCTTAGGTTGACATTCTAATTTTGAAGAAGTCTCATGATCACCTGTGAAACATCACCATGTTTGATTGTAGTTTGGTAAGATTTCTTAATTATTATTTTGCTTCGTGTTATTTGTTTTGATAGATAGTTTTCCTTCTTCAACAGAAAGTATCTGCACTCTATCAAAATATCAAGACATATCACTGGCCGTCTCAATATTAATCTTATTTGTGGTTAAATGGTGAAAATGTTTCCTCTGGAAAGTACAGAAGAGATGTTAAAACAGCCAGTGGAGTCTGTTGATACTGAATCGCTATTGTTTGATACAGGTAAGAAATTTTCATAATAACCTGACAAGTGTTACATGGCTCAGGTTCAGAAGCTACAACTCAGTGTCATGACTAAAGTTTTAGTACATGGCACTAAGCTGGAGAAGAAATCAGTAGGAGGTCAATAAAAAATTACTTTGATTGGATGTTAGTGTGCATAGGTCTCCAAAATGTTAATCTCTCCCAAACTATATCCTTCAGTGGAACTAAAGGGTTTGTCATGTGGATTAAAAACGTAAGAGTATGTTTTGCAAATTACTTCCCTAGTGGAGTGCCAGAAAACAGAGAAAATACCATCCAGATTTCACATTTGAGATGAATGCCTCTGAAGGGAGAAGTCTTAGAGTGGAAAATGGGTTTGTAGCTCCGTTTTTTATAATTAGTCAAGGGTAAATCTCAGAAAATAGTGCTTTTAGACGTGAACTCATGCACGTGTATGCTTATGTCCTCATACACATGGAGAGAAGAGTAACAGCACACACCATTATACCAACATCATCTAGACAAGCCTCTGTGTCCTTTAGAGCCTGACACCCCTGAACCCACACTAAAAGATGCATATACAAGACCTGCATATGCATAGTTATGCTTGGGATTCATGTCAGACAAAACCTCAGTATGGAAAGAAGGCTGATGGAATTAGAGCCTCCAAGGTTTCAGTAGAGGCTGTTCCTTACTTTTTGTGTGTGCCATGAAATTGTTGTTCTCAATATCTTCCCTGTATGCTAATAGTGTTTATGTTCTTAGGGGACAGTGAAAAACAAGGAAAAACCTGACAGGAATATAACAACTTCAGATAAGCAGAAATAAGTAAGGAAATTCAGAACTTCCAAAAGGTAGAGCTACTGAATTCCTTGTGCATGTGAGAAAACAGGACTCGCTTCTGACAATTAGTGGAGTTGGTACTCCAGTATGGAGTTCTCAGTGAGTCAGCACTGGGACACAGATGGCAAGAAACCCTGCACCTTCCCTTCTGCAGCTGCTCGGAGTCTGGGTTAGCTACAGCGTGGTGCCAGCAACATTACAGCACAGGGGACAATACATATAGCCAGCAGTGACCAGAGAGGGCTGTAACAGGGGGAGTCAGAAAGGGTGCAGCATCTCTTCCCTTTGCCTCGTAAAGTACAGCTTGCTTGCAGTTAAAGGATGCCCACACACTTTTCAATTTCCCTTTCATGCCTGTGCAGAGGACACTGAGGTTGTCTCCAGTCACATAAAGTCTGCTCAGGTGCAAACTTCACACATAAATGACTTGCACAAATTATGATGAATCTCAGCCCAAAATATATTCATAAGACTTCCCTTTCCCTAATTTACATGTCTATCATGCCAGTGCCTGCACCTGAGCTAGTTAGTTCTGGTTTTCTAATTGTTCAAAGTTAGAAGCAGACACTTTTAAAGGTATGTTCATCTACTTTATTTTGATTGTCCACTTTAGGATGAGATGCACTGCACCACAAAGATGTCTTTTCCTCTACACTGTCTTTGTAGTAAATCCAGAATGGAAATAATAAATTTACTTTTCATCAGAGTCATCCCTCTATGCTTTTCAAGTCAAAGAACACCTTATAAAAGATGCTTCCTCTAGATGTCCATAGGTTCATCCTGAGCCTCAATCTTTATGTACAATCCATGTAACAGTTTAATGACCTTAGCTGAGTTTTTCCTATCCTGCTGTGAAATTTTTATTCTGGAGGGTTATGCCAGGAAAAGTGGGGCAGTCTTGTTAAATTACTAAACTTTTTAAGAAGCTATCAACTGTTACATGGCTTCCACAAAGCCGTGTAATATACCTTCAGGGGAGGTTGCCATAACATCTGACAGGCAATCAGCCATAAACTGTGGCTGCATTGCCAAGCACCTTTAGAAGGCTTCCTAGTGGCAGCTGGATGTGCTATAGAGATGCAGTCCATGGGTGGGCAAGTGCAGTTTCCCTAGCTCTGTGCTGTGCTTCTCTCCAGGAAGAACAATCTGTCTCAGCCATTCAGAGGCTGACACTGGATCTGTTGTGTTGCTGGGGCTCCATCCATTAATTACCCTGAGGATTATGTTCAAGGCCTTCAGCTGACTTTGGAAATGGTCTGGAGCCAAAAGGAGGAGAGTGGCATGAACCTCTCTTCGGCAAATGTTGGAAGCTAGTCAGCAGAAGGTGCTCCACTTCACAAGACATGAATTTGTCATCTTCACCTACAGCTGCAAATTCTGTGAATTATAGTTACTCCGCATGGAGGCAAACAATGTAGAAATCATTGCTCTATTTTTTTTAATTAGTCCTATGAATTTTTACTCATATAAAATATCAGAAAGTTACACATTTGCACCTACATGGATATTTTAATATTAGTTTTCTGCTCTGAATGTATTTGATTAACTTTCAGCTGAATTTTCCATAGAGAGCAACAAAGTTCTTTTTGTTAGCAGGACAGCTGGTTTTGAATGTTCATATTCCTGTTTGGAGTGATCTATGGGTAGTCTGGAATCCTATAACAGGGAAGATTTTGTAGAAAATAGCTGGCTGCCTCATAGAGTCAAAAAGTAGCTGCTGCAGCAGTAAATCTCTGCCATAGTTTAGCATAAAGGCAAATCTAAATGGGGAAACAGAGCCTTGCATTTTAAAAGCCTATATGAGAAATGAAAGTGTCACAGGTGACAAAAAATGGCTATTTCACCTGGGAAGGGATATATATAAAATCAAAACGTGCCATGAAATTGAATTCTATGATACATTTCAAGATGAGGGGAAAACCAGCAGATTAATGTTGTTTGTACATTTTCAGCAGTCCTGCAGTCACCTTGTACTTAACATTAGCCATGAAATGACGGCAGAATCAAACTCAGTAAATATTTATTTAGCTCTAAGGTATTAAGACTAATCCCTTCAGTTTTCCCCTCTGTTGTTCTTTCACACAAATGTGAAAAAGTTGGCACATGTAAACTTTAATTCACTAGTGGTAAGCTAAGGGGATATAGAGCCATTTAACTTACAGAAGTACTTGCATAAGCAGTTACAGAATCATTACAGTGTTGCTGTAATAAAGGAGAAAAGGTTTAAACTTTGTAGTGTGGTGGCTCTTAACTGACTGGTGGATCAGAAGTCTTCTGTACAAAGGCCTGAACCCCATCATTTCATGAGGAGAATTTCGTACTGAGGATTTCTGTGCTGCAACCAGGAGCTGACAGATGCTTGGTGGGGTTTTACTGGATCAGCTTTACATCAGTTCAGAAAAAAAATAAGTGAAAGAACATGGTCCAAAACCTTTTTGTCTTTTGCATCAGCACAGCTTTTTTAATAGTTAACACTTGTACACCCTGGAATTGTGCCACGTATCTTAACTCTTCTCTGCCCATTTTATGAGCCCTGCATGTTCCACTTCCATGCCAAAGCTCTGAAGCTGGCGTCTGGTGTGTTCCAAACATGTCTTCCAGATATCCACTTCTGAGTGCCACGAGCTTTCTGCTCCTGTAGCTGTCCCATTCTGCTTCTTCAGCAGATCTCCAAGACTTCAGGAAATAAAGCATGCCTCCCCTTATATCTGTCTATGCAGGATGGCCTTAAGCCAGTTTTTCAATGAATTCTGTGGGCTCTTGAGCTTCTTACCATGGCAGGTTTTTTCTGCAAAGCTGCCTGGTCATACTCTGTACATCTTTCAAAGCACAGTTTGAATTAAGCCGGGCTTATTTGCAGTCCTGACCGCATTCCTTGCTCTAACTTACTTCAGTTCTGAGGACCTAGTTAGGCTGGTCACGCATTCACACATGGTCTAGCCACCCTTAGTCTATTGTGTTGCCTGTGAACATTGAAAAAACAAATTAATTGCATTGTCACACATTTATGAGGTGGTTCTTTCCTTCCAAAATGTAATTGGGTCTAAATTGATATGGATACACTGGGTTATTGATACCTACAATTATTACTAATACAGCAGAGCAAATTATGATTCTATTTAGTTCAATAATTTCAATAAAAATATGGAAAAAATCTTCTTCATTGAAATAGAAATGGACTTATTCTGTGTATTTTTCATTGAAATGCTGCCTTTTGTTCTTAGATTATGTACCTCTAATTATTTTGTCTTTAAAAAATATAGACCACTTGCCAAAAAAATAAATGCTATTTGAAAGAAGAAACCGAAAATGATTCATTAAAATATGTCAAAATAAGCAGTTGGTGATTTTAAAATGAAACATTTCAGATCTTTCTACACTGCTTCCATATTTTTTCAGCTGTAATTATTTGCCAAATTACATTCATTGGTGTGAACAATTTCGGTCACTTTAAAACCGTATTTTCAGTGACTTTCACAGTAATTGAAAAAAAAAATTACCTCTCTCTGCTGTTATAAAAATAAAGGATGTAAAAATATTCTCTGCAAAATGGAGCAGGAACAATAGACACAGTCATAACAGCTGAATAAGAAACAATATTTCTGTTTCATGATAGTAATCCAGTAGGCATTTTCCAACCTGTCTGCATTTAACAGTTGTGAGTGGTCTATAGCTCTATCTAAAAGCTTTCTAGCACCTCATGTAAACAATTTTTCATCTCCCAGGCTGAGGTTCCTCTCTTGCCTGGGTTAGAGTCTGCATTTGAGTCTCAAATACATATCCTTGCATCAGTACTTTGGTGACTTCTTCCTTTATCAGGGCCCACACTGTCTTCCCTGTCTGCTGAAGATGTTCAACGTAATAAATATGATTTGGTAAATAGGAGTTTACATGTTTCAGATAACTTTTAGTCTTCGAGATTCTGACTCTCACCAGAAATTCCAGTCTTTTTGAAAGTGGTGTATACTCCCTTGTGAGAAAATCTGATTTGAATTCACCTACATTTTCTGATTCTAAAAAGTGATTTTGGTGTAATTTCCCAACTCACTGTAATTAAGTCAGATCAGTGCTTCTGTACTGTCAAGGTTAACACATACGCTGAATTCTACATGTGCCAGAGACATTGTTTTGGCCATGCCAGGCATATAAAATAAAGCACATGCGTAAGTCTTTGCAGGATCAGGTTACTTGTAAGATAAGCTGCATCTAACACACCTATTTAGATAAATATATTTATACACAGGTAGAAAGATGCAACACATGAGAATGATGACTGGGTTGCAATTATAATTCTATTTTGCTTAGAACACAAGAAATGTTCCTCTGGTAACATATAACTAGAAAACCATAAATCACTGTCTGTCTTCTACCTCTGTGACCTTAACTTTTAAAAGACATACTTATGTATTACTGGTCAGGGACATATAAATATTTAATGGCATAGAGCTCTGCTCATAACACACCAAAATTAAGGACTATAGCATTTTTTCCTCCTGGAAAGGAGTTGCACAGTACATAATTTATCCTATTTTCCACACATACAGGGGAGGGCACAATGTCTTCTGTTTATTGACTGAACAGAGCACCAAAATCACCTTTTTGGCCAGAGTTCTAACACCCCAGCTCTCATGCAGGGTTCTCATCCTTACAAGTGAAGTTATTTATTAGTGCCTCGCTTAAGTTGTTTTCTTTCCTCATGGGCTCCTTATGCGTACAAGCTACTCCTGGGGACATTCTGATTAGACACAAGAGAAAAATTTCTCACAAAGAGAATAATCAGCCACTGGAATCCCGCCAGGGACTCCCAAACACTGGACACTTTTAAGATTCAACTGGGCCATCTTTTCCACACTGTGCTTTTGCCAGAAAAGATTGGACCATAAGATCCTTGATGTCCCTTCCAAGATGGAATTCTATGATTCTATGACTCTTATTTCTAAGATTATTAATAAGAATATTATCAATCATAATACAAGTCAGTCTGACTTTGGAGAAGCTTTTTTATTCATTTGCCTTTCTGAGAACTTACGACCTTGATGGAGGTGCCTCATGGGAAATTGAAGTGATACAACCAATAAACAGTGCAGCTAAAAATGGCTGTCAGGGTTCAGACTGAATATTTTAGATAAGAGTCAGCCAAGAATCCTTGGAAATTTGATGACAATCATCTATATATTTTGTGCTATCAAAATGTGAAACTTTTCTGTCCTGGCGAAAATGTGCTTGGTTTCTCATTGAATATCTACATGTTTTTGGGGGCTGTTGGCATTTATACTTGAACACCACCTCTCCTCAACAGGATCTGTTAGAATCACTCTGTTACTGATATAACCACAACTATTTATGCAGTTTATTTAAACCCCATGCTAATAAAAGCATTGCACCATTATACAGCTCATGACAAAACATCCGTTTCTGGTACGTCCAAAAGAGTCAGACTTGGGGTGTCGGGGGTTCAGGATGACCAGGATTATCTGCTACTCCTCTGTATTTCCCATTTTACCCACTGTGAGTTTCATTCAACTGATTGCCAGTAGAGGAAGAACATAACTGATTAAAAATAAAGAATCGCTAGAACGAACATAAAATAACAATTGCCGTTTGAAATGGGTAAGTTAAATATCTAGCCCACTCAAGGCTAGTGGCAGTAGTCTATAGGAGAACATGCAATCTTCTGTGAAAATGCAGTTCCTGAACACAATGCTGCCCTTCCTGAACCACCTGAAATCATTTACACCACAGAACTCTAAATATTAATGATTTTTTGTGATCATATAATCATAAACAGGAAAAAAATAAAGAAACTATCAGAAAAAAACCCATGAAGTCCCATGCCCTGCAAAGCCATGAGGTAATGGCTTATCTCAGATTTGCCATTCTAGATGTCTCTGCCCATGGCAGGGGGATTGGAACTAGATAATCTGTAAGATTTTTTACAACCCAAACCTTTCTATGATTCCATGATTCCATGGTTCTGTGATTCCATGATTCGATGATAACAGGGCTGGTAGCTCTCATTGCCCCAAAAGTGAATATGGCCACCATTGTGGTGTTTCACAATCAAGTAACTTCAGGAGAAAAATCTGAAAAACAGGATTTGTCTGGTTGGCATGGTTCTTCATGCTCATCAAACTGTTTAGAGAGCTTAGCTGAAGTAAAAAGTGAAACAGCATAGCAGCTGGTGCAAAAAAATCCTTATACATTTGATAGACGATGTATGTGAGAGAAAGCATTGGTCTGGCTGAGAGAGGGAGAATTGCAACAAAGACTCCAATTTATTTTTTCCATTCTGCCCATTATATCTAGGATTACAGCAGAAAACAAAGAAATAATGGCGTTGTTCCTTTCAAGTGAAAAGCGTGACTGACTGCACTTCATTCTGCTCCATCCCTTCCGCACATTAAAGCCCAAGAGTGACGACTATGTTTTCACACCAAAATATAGATACATAAATAAATCACTAAATAAAACTGATCATCGGCTGCAGGACAGATGTTAACAAAACACTTGTGGTATAGAAGTGAAATTGATATTGAAAACATTTGCAAACAACTCTATGACTGGCAAGCATCAAAAACCAAGAGATTCATATTTAATGTTGGTACTTTTCTCTAATTCAGATGTATTAAAAAAAGAGATGCCATATGCTCAGGGGTGGGAACAGGGTGGATATACCAAAGTGACATTATATAGAAACTATAATAAAATCACTGTTGAAGAATTGATCCCATATGACATGCTGTTGAATGTGCTTGGATGTAAAGGAACTGACAAAACATAGATAATTAAATATATAATTAGGCCTTAAAACTTGCTGTTGAAGGTTAGTATTGAGGATGCAACTAATCTTATGAGGCATTAGCAGGTGTGAGTTTGTGGGCAGGAGAAATATGTTTTACAGCCTGTGTTTCTCAAGGTATTTACATCTACATGTCACTTAGAGTGAGTTTTCTTTTAACTGGGTTCCTCTCATTCCTAAAGCCACATACAAGTGTGTCTTACCAGTCAAGCCTCTATTTCTCCTTGATCGTGTCTGATAAAGGATGACATTTGAAGAATGTCAGATGTTTCAGTTACTGTACGCTCCTAAAATATATTCCTTTAAACTGATATACTTCATGTAAGTTGAAAAGAGGACTTTCGTATTTCTGTTACGGGAGGGGCTGATTTGGATTACTTAATCCTTTCTGAGTGGATTGCTATAAATTAAAGGAAAAAAACCTCAGGCCTTTTGAACACTTAAATAAGGTGTAGGTGTACCCTTACTTCACCCTCCACCACCGCCAGCTAAAATATTACAAATCCAAATCTCATTTTTGCAGAATCTGAAAACATTTGTGAATTTGGGACAGCTTCCAGAAACTTGCAGAATGTCTCATTCTGGAGGACTGCAACAAGGAAACAGTAAATATTTCTGAAATGAAACACTGATACTTCACATTTAAATGATGCTTTTGTTTAGAAATTGATCTAATTTGAAGGGGTCAGAAATGTGTATAAAAGCCAAAACATTGAGCAATTTTTTTTTGGCACAACTAAAATTACACTTTTCCCTGGTTGACCAAAGAAAAAAATCCACTATTATGTGCTCTTAATCTACACAGATTTTGTTCTTGTTACATAACAATTTTGATCAGGAGGTGATTTCTAGGTAAACCAGTTACATAATTGCAATTTAGGTGTAGTTATTATCAATAAAGGCACTTTTTTTCCTCACAGGTATAAGGCTTTTTGCTTCTTCATAAATGCAGCATTCTCTTGTATGTGGGAATAATCAAAGAGGTGCAAGATATTTACATAGATGAAGACTTCAGCCTCAGTGATGCCTTCGTGTGTACCAGTGTTGCTTCTCTTGGTGTAAAGACACACCTTGGGACAGATCTCAGGTTAAAGCAGAGGTTTTGAGGCTTTTGGTATGCTTCTAATGGTGTCTATTTAAAAGATAGGTAGAAATTAAGCACTCTTTGTGCACAGAGAATTGCTTTTAAAGTTTAACAAGGTTCCTTCAGGTTTTTTTTTTTCTCAAAGGATCAAAAAGTGTGTAGGTGCATTCCGGGCTACCTTTTTCAGGCTGAAAGTAGACGGGCAAATTCAGAATTCAATTACATATGTAAAAGTGTAAAAGTAAAGAGTAAAAGCTGTCTCAAATTAATATGCACTCCTCTTTGCCACTCAGAATTTTAAAATACTTTATCTGTGAGATAAAATGTGCTCAAAAAATCATTCAGAGACTGAAACCTTCATCTAGTTTCAGGCCAACACCAATTTTTATAGATACTCAAAAAAGGCAGAACAGAAAATGCAATGTATACAGGCTTCATACAGTAGAAACCTACAGGTATAACAATGTGACCTTTTACTACTGAACCATGCTATGTTTCAGCCTTATGCTGGTTTTTGAATTCACAGAAGTTAAGACGGTTTTAAGTATCAAACGTGGATGTAAGCAGCAGGAATACAGCGTGTTACTGCAGTTACCTCGTGACTTTACCTTGATGCATCCTTCATACACTACATCTCCAAGCTGTATCCTTAAGGCACCGGCAGGCATAACCTTTGGGTTCATGCACTCCACTCATCACACTGTGGAAAACCTGCTGCATTTAACAATCAATCCATAGAGGAAAAGATGAGGGGAAAGAAGAAAAACAAAGTTTACACCATTTTTAGTAGTTAAATTCTTGCCAAGATGTGCTCGTTTCTAAGGATAAGAATAAGCACTCTCAAGGAAAATGAAAAGACTAAGGGAGGAGCAGTTCAGAAGATGAAGAGAGTAAGTCTAAGAAGAAAAAAGAGCAAGCTCCTCCAGGGAATTCTAAACCTGCTTCTACTCCCATAATTAAGTGAAGCTAGTGTAACAGCGCAGATACTAAAAATGAATAAATGTTCGCATTAAAATGAATGTTAAAACTGCCTTTTCCTTTTCCTTGAATCAGGAACTAACCTCCTGCTGGGGCTGAGATCATGTCAGTGAATTGGCATAATGAAAATATCATTGAAAAATGTAGGTATGCACTATAAAATTGTGACCTCGTTCAGATAGATATTTCTTTTTTGGAAGTCATATTTCTTCTTTTTGACACTGGAGAAAAGAAGACTGAGTTTGGTTATCTTTAGTTGTGAGAGAAACCTCTGAAGACAGCAATAATCCTCTTGCAGAGCTGAACCAGGACCATATCGGATATCCCTCTTCCACCACTCTACCTCGCAGGGGCTGGATGAAGCAGCAGGTCAGCGTCTCTCCCTGTGCAGGGAAATCAGCCAGACTGTGGAGGCGTGCCTGGAGGTGTGTTTGGCCACTGGAGAGACCAGTGCCAAGGGCAGGGAACTGCAGTGTAGGGATGTCCAACTGGCACCAAGCAGACTGGCAACACCCTCAGCTTCTGGCTAATAGTTTTGGCCAGGGAGCAGCCCCAGGGTGAGTGACACCACTTATCCCTCACGTATCCTCCCTCTGCTGCACCAGCTACTCCCCAGCTACAGACCAGGGTATGGTCCTTTGGGTTTCTTCCCCACTTTCTAACTTCTAACCACACTCCTGCTTTTAAAATGTCATACTACCATAACAAGCCCTCCCTTGCTCATTCTCTCTTTTTCCTCTCTTCTCCACCCATTCCCTTCACTTTTCTCTTTCTAGCCTTCCTGCGCTCTTTCTGCTCATCTTAGGTATCTAAGGCTCATGCCTAGAAAGGTTGTAGTTTTAGAAAAAAGTATGCAAATTGTGCATTGGTCCAAGCAGACATGTATGCATCAAGGATGTTTTGTATTTATTAGTATAAAATATCACACTTCAATAAAAGTACAAAAAAGTAGTTGAAGAGGAAGAAAGAAAGGCAAGAAAACAAGCATACAGAAGGAGAGCAAGAGGCTACAGGAAAGGGAAGGAGAGCAGAAAGAAAACAGGGAAGCATTGTCTTGCAAATATGCTTCTGAGAGGAATCCTGAAGTTTTCTGTTCTCTTTGTCAATGAGGTAAGTGGAGAGAGATCTAACTGGAAAGTCTACCATTTCCTCACCTATTATTTTTTGTCTGCCAGAAATGCACGAGGAATTCACTCAGTTGGCTGTGAGTTTTAAATCTCTTGGCTGAGACAACAGGAATCACAGTTGCACTGCAGACTGGATATGTACTCCTGATCACGGGTATGAAACACGGTGCTGGAGAGTGATTATTGTCAGTAACCGCATTACTCTTTTGTGACAAAAAGCCTGAGGTCTGGAACTTTTCTGACACACATTGAGAGCTTGACCACTCTGTGAGTAACAGAACAAATTTTCTAGTTGTATTTTGTAATGCAGAAGGGGTCAGACACTCATATTTCTCCTTAAAGGGATAGTCTCTGATTGAAACAAGATTTAAGTATGTCATCTTTAATAGGATTGGCAAATAGATTTTTAAAATATCATATACCATGCAACTGTATGTATGTTATTCTTGGCTAAGCTTGTTTATGATTTGAATCAAAATATTATGATAGATATTTTAAGAGATGACAACGCAGATTGTTTTTCATTATACTGTGTGCAAAGAGTGGGAAACATGAGAATAATCCAGCCTTACAATATATTCCTAATTTTAATCATCTCTTGATAATAGTCATGGTTATAGAGCATCCTTCCCCCAAAAATTCCTAAGTGTATCCAAAACTATTAAAAACACACTCTACCAGTGGTAAGCCAAACTGTGTGCTGTGGGGTGTTGTCTGAGCCCTTCCCAAACATATCCATGGATGATCAGAGCAAAGAGTCCACCACTGGGTCAGGAAATGCATGCACATAAATATGCAGACCATGTTCTTTGGTCTTGCTGGCACTGCTGTCAGTCACGCCTGCTGCACAGCCTTCAGAGATGATTTTCCATTGCTTTCTAGACAAGGAATTGGACAGGCACCTTTCTCCATACAGCACAGAAAACAGTCCCTCGGGCAGCAGTTTTGCCGAGGCACACCCAGACACACAATTACTCCGACTTCAGCTGGAGGGACGATGCAGAAGCACAACCACCTGTTAGCAAATCGCAGAAACTCCGTGCAACAACAGGCTAAATATCTCACCCAGCTGGAAGCACATGAAAAAAAGAGGCAGGTTTTGTTTGGGGTTGGTTTGGTGTGGTTTTATTTTAAAGGGTCATAACGGGTGGTGGTGTGCAAGGATCGCCAGGGAGGCCCCATCTCATCCATTGGAATGGAGGCAAGAGTGTTGAGAAAAGCACATTGTTCTGCCACAAATCTATTTGCCCATTCCCACTGAAGTGAATAGCCCTTCATTCCAACGGGAATTTGTGCGCCGTCACTTCAAATGTTATGCATATAAGTTAATTTCACACTGCTTCAGGACTTTGTTTTCAAACTACCAAAAGGGTTAAGAACGGAGAAGGAAACACTTGCCAAACTCCCCAGTCTAAACTAAGGGTAAGGGATTTTTTTTGCATGGGGGGAAGGGCAGGTGGTTGACAATGGCCAGAAAGTGAGGGAAATAGGAACGGGAAATAAAGTACAGTCTTTTGTATTTCTACAGCTCAAAGATGCCATTGAACAGGACTGCTGCCAACTGTGGAAAACCATCTTCTTATGGAAAAAATATGCCAGTAACAATGGATTTACAAGAACTGAGCCAGTGTGTCCTATACATATTTATTCCATATTATGCAAGATTAATTGTTTGGAGCATCATGCCTTCAGGAGTGTTCTAAGCATCAGGGAGCCAAATTTAGACTTGATATCATGAAGTCAAATTTCCTTTTGTACCACAAAGTCCCCAGGATGCCTGATTACAACAGTGCTGAATCTGGCACTGGAAGATGTTACCTACAGACTGGGCACAGTTCTGCTTAAATATGACAAATTGCATTTGCTTCCTTAGCCTGCATGAATCGATGTACATAATTTGGTGCTAGACCTTCAAAACATTTTATTTTAAACAGACTTAATGCTTTTTGTTGTTTTGGAATGAGAAGAGATAAAAATATTATAGCAGATGGCAATTTGAATATAGTTGTCACAAACAGGATTTTAAGGTTGCACTCTCAATTACACTACGGCCCCATTATATTTCCTACCCATCCTAAAAATGCCTTAAACTTGGCGTAAATGTAATTATGAAATGTAATTTGTTTCGACTGCTATCTATAAAATGGGATTTATCTATATAGGACTCGACTATACAGGGAAATGGAATAATTACACCCAATTAAAACATCTACCTGGGATGTTACATCAGCAAAGCCATAGCAGTATAAATTATTCTGCTACAATTATGCTCATTAGTTTTCTCGAGTAAAAAGGCTCTTATCATAAATAAAAATGGGTCTCTAATGATTAATTCAGTATTATATTTATCCAGGTTTATTGGCATGGGGGAATATATTGGTTACCATGGAATCAAAAGGCAGAGTCCAACAGCGAAGTAAAGGACCAGGCATCAAAAGTATCAGCCGAGTGAGAAAACCTCTTTTAAACAAAAAGGTTTGCCATACGAACCTGTCTATGAACCTTTGGACAGCATCCTGTGTATCACCTGAGCAACCCCACATCCCTACTGCAAATTGGAACGAGAACAGTTTTGCACTAGCTGAGGATTAGACTGGCAAAATTACATTGATTTCGTAAAACTTTGAGTCCTTTCAATTATGTTGGTTTTCAGAGCAAAATGTTGAGGAGTGTCCAACACCCATCATAGCCAGCAATTTGCTTGTAGTAACTCTTCGCCTGAATTCTGTTTTGTTTCACAGTTACAAATTAATGAGGCCAGTTAATTGGCGAACACTCAGTGTGGCTGAAGACCGAATGAACATACTATTGTGAGCATCTGATAAACTTAGCCAGGCGTATCTTTGAGAGAAACTGCTCTTCATGTCCACTGTTAAAAAAAATCATCAAATACTACACTGTTTTGGGGAATATGCGGTGCTTACGTGGAAGTCGTTCGCCATAGATGTTTCAGCAGCAAGTATTTATAGCTATTCAGTATCTTCCTTGAGGTTTTGCAGGATAGTGCATCCAAAATGAAAAAGCACACCTAGATTGTAAAGAGGCAAGGCTCTCAAGCCAATTCTTTTTAGGTTCTGTATTTTGCTGCTGAAAATTTGGGGATACATCCACCAACACTGTACCCACCAAACTGACAATCAGCGCCAAGATGCAGCAAAGAAACTGCATTTCTTAGAAAAGTCACCTTTAGTTTTGTGACCTGGTTACAAACTGCTCTACTTCTGAGACAGCCCTTAGCTGGACTCCTGGGACCTTGGGCAAAGGCACGAATTCCCTCTTCACCTCGAGTGGCCACTTTTCCCTGGCAATACTCGGAGCATTGGTCTCCGCCCGTAGCTCGGGCACCATCGCTCCCTGCGGAGCAGCTCTGCCCTCGTCGGGGGCAGCCTTTCCCAGAGCAAAGTTATGTGCTGTGCCACAGCCAAGAATCCCTGCAGGCATTAGCGTGACAGAAACGCTGCCTGCTGCCCCCGGACCCCTGCAGGCCCCTCTGCGCGGGCTGCGCAGGGCCGTATTTGGTATTCCTCGGTGAGCTCTGCACAGGGCTCGCTCTGCTCCCAGATGGTTTCAGACTCTCGGATCCTGCCATCTCTGGCGGGCTCGGGATGGGGTCCGCACCGCCTCGTAGCCGTGCGCTCCACGCTCCGGTGTGCCGCCCCGATGCCAGCACGAGCCCCGTTGGGAGGTGCCGTGGGAACGCTGCCCCTGCCCGGCCCCTCGCTGCCCCGCACACGCTGCGCGCCCGCACGGGGATTTGCCAAGGGCAGCCTCAGCGACGCGAGCACAACGCCGGGAAAGTTTATTGTCGGCAAAACCACGGGGCACGGGCTGCGCGCCCGCGGCCAGCGGCCCCAGCGCGGGGTTCCAGCCTAGCGGGCAGCCGCCCCCGCCGAGGAGGAACCGGCCCGGCTTCCCCGCGGCCGTCCAGGAGCGGCCCCGGCCTGATCTCCCGGCTCCCGGGAATGTCCGCGTCCGGCGCCTGGCAGAGACGGCTGCGGCCGGTCCTCCGGGGCTCCCCCCCCGGGACGAGCGCTGCTGGCCGGTCCCCAGCCCACGGGG
>VYXC01003638.1:357588-502723 GCA_013397175.1 Platysteira castanea | reverse complement strand
GGTGGTGCGGCCCGCTCTGAGAGGGCGGGAGCGGCGCGCCCCGCCCCGCTCAGTGACACAGGCATCGTGTGGGGAGGCGCCGGCGGCGCGGGCAGCGGGACCGGGAGGGACTGACCGGGCGTCGTAGCGGCGGCGACTGCGAGCCGAGCCCGGAGCATGGCAGGGGCTGGAGCCGCTGTGGAGGCTGCTGCTGGTTTCTCTCCTTCGCCGCCTCCGCCCTCCCGCCGGGAACTTTTCCTAGCGGCTGGTGGCGGTGCCTCCCCCCGGTGGTGGCAGCGGCGGCGGCGGCTGCTGCGTTCGGCGGTGCCTCCCGGGCCGGGGCTGGGGCTACTGGGGCTGGTTTTCTCTCGTTTCTGCTGCAGTAAGTGGAACTTTTCCCTTTGGCGGACGGGCGAGGGGGCGGGTGGAGGAAGAGGAGGAGAGAAACCCGAGCCCCGGCAGCGCCGGGGGACGCGGCCGAGTTGAGGGAAACTTTGTGTGGCGCCCGGCGGCGGGGAGGGGTGGCGGAGGCTGCCGGCCGCCCTGCGCTGGGGGAACCGGGCGAGACGTGGCCGGGATGGCGGAGAGGGGAGGGATGCGAGGCGGGGTCCGAGCCCTCACCGCAGAGACCCACGGGCGCTTTCCCCCGGGAACACCCGCTGCGGCCGCCGCCGGGAGAGCGGGTGTCCCGGGAGGCCAGATTTCCCTGGCGGTCGGGCTGGGGTGGCCGCGGGCCGGGTGGGGCAGCAGGGGAAGTTTATTCGCCGTGGCTGGGGCTTTCCCCGGCGGACGGCAGGTTATCCGCTGTAATTCCCGTCCTGAGCGGCGGGATTTCGCTTGTTTGCGGGAATTCACGGGTGCTTCCCCCCCTTCTCCTTTCCCATGCTGTGGGAAGGACAGAAGGATCTTGGTGTTACCCGGGTGCGCCTGGGGGGAGGAATAGTACGCGCATTGCCTCTGGCGGTGTGGGCTCGTGTCGTTGTTCCCTCTCAATGAGAGTGAAACCCGTGCTAGTTTCGGTGTTGGGTCGCTCCCCGCTGCTGCTGAGGTGGGATTGTTTGCTTGCTGTACATCACCCGCATCCTGAGCAGCTGCTGCCGGGGGCACTGCGGTGCGGGGCCCCGCCGGGCTTGGCGTGACCACTCGCAGGAAAATGCCATCACCGACCCCCCCTTCCCGTTCATCTTCCTGTGGGGAACAAACAAGCGACGTAGCAGTTGGAAACTGAGCAGGAATTAGTTTATTTATTTATTTGTGTTGTACTGCATGCGGTGTAGTGTGCGTAGTGTCATTTTTTTTACCGTAGTGGAAGATGAGAGGAGATAAAAGTAGACTTGGACAAGAGCAAATCGAAAACCCTCATCCTGCTCTTGTATTCCCAATGCAGTAATGAGTAGTTGGCAAGGATATTTTATTATAGGAGACGCTGTGTCCCTTCCCTCTTTAATGAAGGAGGAACAAGTTAGAGGAGGTAGTCTCTGGAGGTTCATGTGATAAAAATACCCAGGAACGAGCAAGCCATGCCACCGTAAAACACTTGTGTAGTATCTGAGAAATGCTTTCTCAGGGAGGGAGTTGAGGCGCTGCTGCTGTAGGATTGTGCTCGTGCATGTAATAGTCTCCCCCCTCTGGCAATGATGTAGCTTTCAAAAAAAAAAGATTGTTACTAAGTTTGTAAATATTGAGAAGTCATCACGTTTCAAATTTTAGGGCTTGAATATTTAGTTTTCATATCGTTGGCAAACTTTTTGCGCTAGTACTTTTCTCCCTTCCCTTTGTTCAGGGTTATTTCTGATCTTTTGCAATTAAAAAAGTGAAGCTGCAGACTTGACGTAACCTTGACAAGTTATTTTTACATCTAAATGTGAAGATAATAGTAACAATGAAGTTAAGAGCATCCGTGCCTAGTGTGATACCATTTTAGTCTTGATGAGTGTAATTCGGATGTCAGTCTTCCCAGATTCTTTTTTTTGCATAAGTGAACTTGACTGATAACACTTCAGAACATCCGCCAGAAGCGGCAATGTTGTGTTGAAATAATTTTGTTCTTCAAGCACAAAGTTTTGAAGTATAATCTCTGGATAAAAGGGAAAACTTAAAAAACTTCTAATGACTTTTGGACTTGGAGGTAATCAGTAGGGGAAGGGTTTTTTTGGCAGTATCTTAGGTGTTAGTTTTCTTTTCACCTTGAGATTTCCCACAGTTATTTTCATTATCACTGTAACATATGACTGTGAAGGGAAAATATTATTGCTGTGGCTTTTAAGAGTGCTCTTAAATATATTTTGAGCATGTTTACATGTTGATGGAAACCCAAAACTTACTTTTGATTGCCTTTTGTCCTACTACTCAGCCAATTCTGATAATGCTAGCAAAAGGAAAATTTAAAAATAGTACCACAAAAAATTCGAACCCTAGTAGAATAAAGTCATTACAAGACCAAATCAATTTTTATCCAGTCATTTTGATTGGCAGTTAGAAACAATGATTTATTTGAGCTGTAATTCTTCAGAGAATTACAACCTCTTAATACTCATACCAAAAAACTGAAGGGAGGAAAAGAGATTATATCAGGAATCAGAAATAACAGCAACTTTTCTATTTTTCAGTAAAAATAGATCTGCTTTAATAGGTGCTGCTCCTTTTTCGGAAGCAAGACTATTTGGGTTCAGGTTGTAGGTACAGGTACTTCTTGCACTTCTCAGTCAAACAGTGCACGATGCAGTGAAGTGCATACTAAACTTCAAGATCAAACTAGGTTAACCTTGAACTAGGGGAGATGTATGGCATCCATAAGAAGCATTCCAGTGCCTCGTTAGTTTGCACACAGTGAAAAGTTTTTTGCAAAGTTTTTTTGAATGTAAGTATGAATTAAAAATAAGCAAAACCATAAAGTCAGGAAAATAGAAAGATGTACAAGATGCGTTTTTCAAGTGTTTTGTTGAAGAAATAATTATTTTTTTCAATTTGAATTGCTGGTTTTGTTAAGCTTCTCAGTAAGGCTAGAAAAAGAAGTGTACATATGTCTTCTAAGATCCTAATGAATAAAGCAGCCTGGAATTCAGAACTCCAGACTGGTAGTGTAGAGCTGGAAGGATTTGATTATAAAGATGTAGATAATATAAATGTGCAGTGTACCATACACAAATTTTTTAAAAAAAAGAAAATTCCCAAGTAACTACTGACAAGAACAATCTGACTATAAACCTTTTTACTCATTTTTCAGGTTAAGTCATGGGAAGTTAGAATGTCAAGCCAAGCAGGTTATTAACTTGGAAATGGGAAGGTGTAGTAGAGTGTTCAGAAGGACAACAGAATGTGTTTTTCCTTATTATATGTTAAATATAGTGATAATAGTTTAGAAATCCATGTCTAAATATGCATTTATTTTTTGAAAATGGTATGGAAATAAATGCACATTTGAAGAGGTGTTTGATGAAGCAATATGACAACAGTGAAAGAAGGAATAGGAATGCTATAGAAGGTATTTGAAAAGTTGGAATGAAATAGTGGTGAACCATGTAGTAGGCTGGGCAGTGTATGAAACTGCTGTGTGAAGAAACAGCAGCTGTACTGGTGGGAACAACAGATAGGAGAGTTTAAATCTGGATTGTTTGGTAATTAGCAAATTTTTTTTAAAGCTGCCAGAAGTTTGTCCAGCCTATACTTGAGGATAACTCACTGGAATATAAGGTGTGATCTTTTGAAAGAATTCTTAGCTCTGTTTCATTGTGGTAGGTCTGTCATTTTCAATGCTACTGTTACACTGTGATGCTTCTGATGTGCAAGAACTCCCATATATATGGAAATGAAGTACAATGTTATTTGAGTTAAGATCTGAACGCTTGGAGTATCATAAAAGAATTGTGATGGTTTAGCCACTTGTGCTACATAAAAGTTTAACAATTACTTGATTTAAACAGTGTTTCTCTCTTGCCTTCTTAAACAATTTTATGTCATGGAATATGAATATTGTTAGTGAACAAAAGGTGGCTCTAGCAGGATTTTCTTTTTGTAAGATTAGAGAGTCAAGTATCCTGTTTAGAAATATGGTCAAATCTGGGTTGTTTTCTTTCTGATCCCTTTTATGTAGTATTGCTAGCAGGGTGATATTGAGAAACAAAGGACTGTTCTGTAGCAGGAGAAGCAAAAATATGTTGCCTTTATAGAGCACCTGTACCGGCTGATTACCCTTCAGGTGCTGGTAGTAGAGCTTTTAAGATAGGCACAATGAGATGTAAATTGCATGTGATGAGAGAAGGGAAAAGGAGTTGGGAGTGTCTTGCTTCAGAAAGCAGTGTGTGGGGCTAGTGAGTGTAGCATTTGTGGAGCTCAAAGGAAAAAGAAGTTGGAAACTCCAGAATCAAAAGTCTGAATTTTAATTTGTAGAAGCAAAATCCAGAGTGAATGAAATTAGAGTAACAGAAATATAAAACCCAGTACACAGAAGATAATCTGGCTAAGTGCCAGCTACCTGCAGTGCTGTTGGTAAATGTCTTTTAGTGTTGATTTGGTTATCTGGTGAAGAGCAATAAACTTTGCAGCTGGTGTTACAGCAGCCTGTTGCTGTGGAGGTGGCCTGCTCTGCTGTTCTGTGGCTGAACTCACTTTGTCCAAACAGCTCTTTGTCAGAAGGTACGGCTGCAGGCTGGTTGGATATGTCTGCAAAGAAGTGAGGGTGCTGAGATTGTGTGTGTTGTCTTCTTGCTCTGGAGCCCCTGTACACGGACTCTTAAAGGTGGCTGTGTGATGACAGATTACTTTGCTGTAGCACTGTTTGTGTTTGTACTTCTTGTTTCCAGCTTTGAATGAGTGTGTTGTATTGAATGAGGATTATTGGGACTTTTGTTGGTTGGTTGGGGTTTTTTTTTGCCCTGATGACTTCTGTTCTGATTGGTACGTGGATTGTAATGCAGAAGTTTCTGTCAGGAATTTTCTAAGGCACCTGATAGTTGGAACTGAGTGACCAGATTTGCTAAGTGAAAAATAGGTATATATTATTACTTTGTAATGCTACATGTTTTTGTGGTTCGTTGTCATTAGAGGTGGAAGTATATATGGTCTTTAAAGGTACCTTTAGCCAAAACTCTTCTGTGTTTCTATGGTTTGGTTTTGGTAGGGTTAGGCTGTCTAAAACAACATTTTTGAACAGTACTTCTTTGAAGGGCAGTTGTATTCAGTGCTTCAGCGTTCATAGGTATCTGAAATGTAGTGATGTATTTTCACTGAGAGGATGAAGATGATGAAATCTTTGATTAGGCATGAAATAGGTTGATCAAGCTTTCGTGTTAAAGGTAAAGGGATCATTAGTATTATTCTTTATTCTGGGTTAGAAAGCAGGATTGCCTAGAAAAGAGTATCATCTGAGTATGGGAAGAAATCACAAGAAGAGCTAAGAAAGAAAAGATGGGAATAGCTGAATGTGGAAAAAATGCAAGGAAATGTATGAGAAGCAAATAAAGAGTGACATGTGCAGTAAAGACTGTGTCAAGGAAAATAATTATTGTGTTTCTGTCTTTGTTGTGGGGAGAGATGATAAAGCTATTGGGTGAAAGCTTGTCTTGCTCCCATGGATGTCCCAGATGGTGAAGGTGTGAAACAGTGCATTAAAAGGAGGTGGAGATGTGTATGAGTGAGGCTCCTGAGGGGGCTCATGGCCAGTATTTACATTGATTCTTAAGAAGGTGGCCTGTGGTTGCTTATTACACAAATTAGTACATAAGTTCGTGATGAAGAGCTTCAATGTGTAGCACAACTTCCAGGTCACGCTGAAAACACCGAACAAACTTTTCTGTGTTATCCAATACATGAATGCTTTAGGAGTTACTTTTCAGGTAATTAACTTTCAGACTTTGGACTGTTTCAAATGTGAACCCAACAATTGGTCTTTCTGTCCAAAATTTAGCAATAGAAGAAAATTAGCAGCAGGAATGAAAAAAACTTTAAAGTCTTAAAGCTTCTGTTGATGTCCTCTATCCTTTTACCTTGGGTCTCCCAAGTGTATGGGAAGGTAAAGGTAGATAAAGCTTAGCATGTTATCAAGAAGGTCACTTTTAGTTCAGGTAATGAAAAGCAGTAACAAGCTTCCAGGCAATCTTCTTTTATCATAATTGCATTCTTCTGTTCAGTATTTTTGCTTATTTTCAGTTGTTTTTCAAATAGTACACAGGCATAAAAGCAATTTTGATTTTTTTAATAGTGCAAAATAGCATCCATCTTAATATGAAGGCTAGTCGAGTGTAACTCACCTTGAGTTGACAGGGATACTAAGATTATCTGCAGCAGTAGACAGCTCTTGCCCTTTTCCCTTCCCCACTGCCCCCCGCCATCAGATTTTCACTATTTGGCATTTAAGATAACTTTATATGTCTACAGGGATTCATTGTTTTCTCCTTTTCTGTTAGTCAAGGTTTGTATAACATGATAGCTCTTAAACTAGTCCTGGGATTAGTTTGTTAGAATGTTTTCCGAAAGTGACTTGTTTTGAATACTTGGCAGGTGTTAGTGCTATCAGTGTAATGCAGTGGCATGACCGAAATTTGGAGGCATTGAAATGGCAATCTCCTACTAAAGGTGAATAAAGACTAGTCAAGCAGGTCTCCGTAGCTGATATATGTACAGATGAGTGGAAAAAACCAACTGAGCTAGCTTGATGAATTTGTTGATTCCTTTTGGATTTATTCTTATTAGCGCCTCAGTTAGAAGAGCACAGATTAGTGCTGCATTTAACTTTTTCTTACTCCTGTATTGTGTGGGCATTCTTTGCCCACTTCTGTTGCTTTTTTTACTTGAAATGCCACCCATGCTGCGTGTGGTTAAGCTGAAAA
Organism: Platysteira castanea; assembly: GCA_013397175.1. Lineage (NCBI taxonomy): Eukaryota > Metazoa > Chordata > Aves > Passeriformes > Platysteira > Platysteira castanea. Next base: position 495,917 of record VYXC01003638.1, on the reverse strand, counting down.
CTAATTGTTGCTGGGACAAGCATACCTAAAACGAACCTATTGGACGAAGAGATGCTGGAGAAAGAATATGAAGAAGTTGAGATCATGTTTAAGATGGGTAACTTCATTTCTTTTCAGTGTACATAATTTGGTAGAAAAATAGTCACTTTAGTCAAGTATATGTTAAACTACATCAAATACCAAGTAACTTCTTCATAGCAACAGAGTGAGGGAGCAAGACTTCTGACTCATAACTTGGAGGTAATTTCTTTTCCCAAATTCTTTTAATTTCTCCGTCATCATCTGTTGGCCCTTGCCACAATGAACAACTAACTCTGCTAAGGTTTATTGCTAAGGGTTGGAGAAGTGAAGTCAAGAGCTGTTAAGCTTAATATGATTTTTAATATATTTGTAAAGATTGATAGTTGCATTATAAAAACCCGCTTCCCAGCCCTTCACCAGTGCTTCTGTTTCTGTTTTAAACACTTCAATGCACTTTTGAGTTCAACAGATAAACTTTCTTGAAACAGAAGTAACATTATTATGACTTCATTAAAGCACTGTATCATTTAAAAGACACTGTAGTTCTAAAGCAATCAACTATGAGAAATTGATGGTTGTGACCATACCATTAATGACTTCTCAGGAAATTTAAATGCATTCTATTGAAAGTTTCAATGTGTTATTGGTAGCTGAGGTAGCATGAAATAGTTATATAGCTGTATAGGTAACATAAAATACCTCTGGTAACTAGCAAGTGTGATATAGCCATTTATCCAGGATATGGTGTATAGGAAGAAGCATACTGAGTTCAGTGTAGCAGTTTGAGGTATCAGAGGTAGCTCAGGCTTCTGCATGTGGCTTACGTGGTCTAGTTCCAATCTTTAAGGTCCCTTCCAACCCAAACCATTCTATGATTGTATATGTATAACACAACTGTTAAGTTCAACTGCTGTAAAATAGTAAGGTTTTTTTACTATAAACAGATTATCACAGTTGATGTATCAGTGTTTTCACCTTCACATTCATCAGTGAATATTTAATAACTTACGCTACCTCCTGATAAATCAGAATGTAAACTGCTGTGGAGAAACAGATTTAAAGATCTTCCATGAAGCTTACACAAACGATTCTGCATAGAATGTTATACCTTACAGAAAGAAGTGAGGACTGTGTGACTCTGTAGAACTGTTAGTGAAAGTTATTTTTGTGATGAATTTCCAGAGCTATTCTACAGCTGTGTTTTTTGAATCTCAAGAGACATGGCTTAGGTAGAATAAATTGATATGGCTACAGATAGGTGAAAACTGAAGTGAAGTGAGGAAAAGCAGTTGTGGTGGTGTCTCCACAATCTGAGACTGCTGTGAAAAGAGGTCCTGAACCGATTGCTGTAAGTAGGACAAGACACTGGACAAAGGAAGAACAGTGAGTGTTATTAACTATAAGGGTCTTTTAACAGGATTTCCTAAAATTTCCTTGTAGCCAAACTGGTGAGATGTGTTTTGGGAAGTGGATTATTAGATGGGTGAAAATTGTGTGTCCTGCTGAACTCAGAAGGTTCTGGTCAGCTGTATGGAATCCACCTGGAGGCTTGTCACTGGTGGCACCAGTACAGGGGCAGTTCGTCTGCATTCTGACCTCTCTTCCAGGTCGTAAGGCACTTAAAGCAAGTTGTGGCTACTGTGGATGACTGTGAGGGTCAATTCATCTGCTGGAGACTGGGGCTAATTGAGTGGGATGTCCGCAGGTCAAGAATAACTGTTGGAAACCGTGTGAAATTCAAAAGCAAGTGCCAAGCCACGTCTCTCTGGAGGGGAGTGACCCCATGCAGCAGCAGAGATGTGGTGCAGACTGGTGACAAGTACCTTTACAGGAATGAACATAAGGGTCCTTGTGGGACAGTATGTGCCTTCGTGGTGCAAAAGGTGTAGAGTGCACTGGGCATGGTCAGCCAGTTGAAAGAAGCAATTATTCTCTACTATTTGGAGCTTGTGAGACTGCATCAGAAGTACCGTGCACAGTTTTGTGCTCCCAAATGTGGGGCAGGTGCTGAGGTGCCTGTGGATGGCCACTAAGGTAGGGAGTCAGCACATGATGTATGAAAAGGGGTGGAGAAGTGAGTTTGTTCAGCTTTGAGAAATGTCTGAAGTGGGGGATCCTAATTGCTGCTGGCTCTGTTTAATGGGCAGTGAGAGGGAAAATGAAGACAGACTCTGCTTCGGTATGCACAGGGAGAGGATAAGAGGCAGCAGACACAAGCCACAACAAGGGAAATCACTATAATGTGTTAGCAGTATGTTTTCCCACACAGAGAATGAAGTACTGAAACAGGTTGTGGAATCTCTGTCCCTGAAAATATTCAGAACCTGACTATGGTATGACCCCAGAGCAATTTGATCTGACTTCAAAGTTGGCCCTGCTTTCAGCTGGGGATGGGATTGGATAACCTCCAGAAGTCCCTTTCAGTCTAAATGAGCCTCATACTGTGCATGGGCAGTCAGAAGCTAGTATACTATAGTTGCTAGACCTGGAAGAAAAGTAGAAGTAGTTGGAAGTCTTCTATTTAGATTAAAATGTCAAAGTAAAGTCTGAAACAAGTTTTTCCTATGAGTCAGTTTGACTGCTAAAAACTTACTTTAAAATTGGATCCCGTTGTTACTTCCTAATGTAAGTTTTAGCTGTTAAGAGAATTTGTTAAATAAAGATCTGCCTACATCTTTTCTGTTACTTCAATAAGTAGCCAGTAAGAGCAATCCCGTACAGCACAGAGCTGGGTGACAGTGTGAGACATACTGAAAATGCAGCTTAGCAGTAAATTGAGCAGCTATTAAATAGCATTCCGTAGGCTTACTGTCATAATGCAGTTCCTGGACAAAAGAGGGTTAATTTTCTGGAATGGCCTGCAGTGAGCTGGCCTTAAGAGCTAAAAAAAAAGCCAGCAGTGTCAGCAATGCAGGGGGCAGCAGGCATCCCATAACTTTGTAATATAACTGGTAACTCATCAGATTTTGTTATGGACAGCTGAGATTTGCTGCTCCTGACGAAATAAGTTTATTTTATGTTTCATTGTACGACCACAATTGTTCAATATTGGCAGATAACACTAAAACTTTACAGGTAATTGAAAATGCGAAGTTAATATTTAGCTGCCTTTCTGAAGTTGTTTGAGACTTTGCTACATTACATAGTGCAAAGTACAGCCTCCTTTTTCATGTAGTGCAAAGTACAACCTCCCTTCTCTTCCCCCAGACCTCAGTTCTCCTGAGAGTAGGTGGTGTGTGGAAAGACAACATATAAAAAGTGAAGGAGTGGTCTGCTTAAGGCAGTCAGGGCTTTCCTAGGGATTGAAGGTCTTGTTCCTTCCTCTGGAAGGACATCGTATGCACGTCAGTGTTCCTGACTGGTTTTTAATGGCTTTCTGGTTTCAATGTAGGAAGTACAGTGGTGGGGGCAGGGAATGCTGCATGTTTACAATTGTTACTGAATGCTTAGAATTTCAGGTGCTACTTACTAAGTTCACAGAAAAATCGAAACAGAAACTCCCCACAACCCAAAATCCTGGTAACAGAGTGATTATTTAAAGCAATTCAGAAATTTTGCTTGTGCAGAAGTTTTTGGTAGCTATGTGGACCACTAAATGTAGTGGACAGTCTTTCTGATTCTGCCATGTCTCTGTCTCCATTTAAAGTTGAAGTGATGTTCAGTTCCATGTGACTTGAATTTTTGCCTTATTGCTCCTATGTAAAAATAATACTCTACTAAAGACAAAAATGTTAATACAACAGTGTTTTTTCATTTGCATTGTTCTCCTCGAAATGGCTGAAATGCCCTAGATAGTTGGTTTTGTGGGGATTTTTTTGTTTGTTTTAAGTTATCCCAAGTCAGAAGGTTTGTGCTTAAACCTTCTGTCCGAGTTAGGTTAGGAATTTCATAGACCTTGCTTTTCAGTATGGCACACCTTTAAATGTCAATAGTTTTGGCTTGTCAAAACCAGCCAGCATTTCTAGTGGTGTATGTCAGAGTTATTTGGGTTTTTTTGTTGATTTGTTAAACTGCATTGTGTTGATACTGAATGAATCAAGACAAAGGAGAGCAACCTGTGTACTCTTTACTTTGTTGGCTGTTATTAACTGATCAATTCAGAAATCCTTGTCCTTTTGACCCCTACCTTTGAGTAGGTAAAATACAGCACAGTTCTAGGACGTGTAGCTTGAATGCAGTCACGTTTTTATTAAACCTTGTGTCTGAACATAAAGTTAAATAGTAATTGTGAAATTCAGAAATTGGCAGTTAATTGGTTCTCTGCATCAACTTAAGTTTGCTTTGATAATGAGTGAAGAGGTGGAGTCTGAGAAGTGCAGTGTAGTATGGGAAGAACAGAAAGTATATAGGTATGAATAACAAAATAATTAAGTACTGATATAGCACTGCACAAGTTTCTAAATACAAGTACAGAAATATGCTAATTCTTGATTTATATCTTCATTGCTTCCTCTACCCAGCTGGGCTGACTGTCATTTCAGCATGTGTGCTGTGCAGTCTTATAATTAATATGTAGATTCTGGCTGACCACTGCAGCTTTCCTGTGCTGCCTGGTATAAATACTGTGAAATGCATGAAAGATCAGGTATTAATTAATTTGACTTCCCTAGTCACTGAACTTTCCCTGAGGAACAAGCACTACTGAACCAGGGGCAGGGTCTGTCTGATCAAGTAAGGTGGAGGGTTCTTTTCCAAAAGCATTGCTGACTTGTGAGGAGGGTTTTAAACTATGCATTTTGAGATGGCCTCTGATTTTTCTCTAATCTGAAGAGAAGCAAAGATGAAAGGAGCATTCAACAAGTGTCCGGGGGGATATGATGGAAGTTGTTTTTATCCCTTCCATTGTGAAGGCAGCACAAACAAGCACAACTGCAGGCTTAGGATCTTATTGGGATTCCAGCAATGTTGTGGAATAGCTTGCATGACTGGAGTAATGCAACTTGCTGGATTTGTACCACCTTTCAGGAAAGGCAGGCTGGCAAGGTGAGGAAGAGGTACATAAGAGTGTCTAGAATGCTTGGAGCTAGACTGGTGTGGGTAAACAGAGAGCTGGAATTCAGGAAAAGGAGAGTTCATGAGCTTTGGAAGAAGGGACAGGCAACTCAGGAGGACTACAAGGATGTTGTGGTGTTTTCAGGTAGAAAATTAGAAGAGCCAAAGCCCAACTGGAACTTAATCTGGCTACTTCTGTAAAAGAAAGTAAAAAATGTTTTTTACAAATGCATGAGTAACAAAAGGAGGTCTAAGGGAAAATCTCCATCCTTTATTGAATGTGGGGTAAGGGTGATGTACATAATGAATTCTTTGCCTCAGTATTTAATGTTAAGACTAGTTGTTCTCTGGGTACCCAGACCTCTGAGCTTGGAATACAGGGATGAGGAGCAGGATGAAGCCCCCATAATCCAAGGATAAATGGTCAGTGACCTGCTTAGTCACTTAGTGCCACTTAGACACACACACAAATTTGTGGGGCCTGATGGCATCCACCCAAGACTACTCAGAAGGCTGTCAAAAGTGCTCACTAAACCACTTTAAATCATTTACCAGCAGTCCTGGTTCTAGTTCACTGGAAGTTAGCAAATGTGATGTCCACCTACAAGAAGGGCTGGAAGGAGGATCCAGGGGACTACAGGCCTGTCAGCCTGACCTCAATGCCAGGGAAGGTTATGGAGCAGATTGTACTGAATGCCATCACTCTGCATGTGTATGTGTGGCGCTTAGGGACTTGGTTTAGTGGTGGACTTGGCAATCTTAGTTTAATGGTTGGACTCAGTGATCTTAAAGGTGTTTTCCAGCCTAAACAATTCTGTGATTTTTAAATCCCGCATCTGGACTGAGATGACTCCATTCAGCACCATAGGCTGTGGCCTAAGGGGCTGGGAGGCAGCTTGGGGGGCACAGGTATAGAGCTCTGGTGAACAACAAATTGAGCAGTATCAGCAGTTTGTCCTCACAGCAAGGAAAGGTGACCTCATCCTGGCCTCTGCTAAGCATGACAACAGATTGAGGGAAGGGATCCTTTACCTCACCTTGTCAGTGTGTCCAGTTTGGGGCTCATGGTGCCAGGGGGACACTGAGCTACCAGAGCAAGCCTGACAGTGGGTCACTGTTGACTGGAGCACAGGGTGTGTGAGGAGAGGCTGTAAGAGCTGAGCCTGATCAGCCTGGAGAAGGGAAAGCTGCAGGAAAGGAACCCTTATTTGCTGCCTGATGAGTGCATATCAAGAATGTAGATCGACGCTTTCTTCAGAAATGCCCCCCGCAAGGGAATAGGAACTAGCTGGAGTGTGGGAAATCCTGAGCCAACGTAAGGAAGTAAAACTTCTCTGTGATGGAGCAGGTGCCCGAAATATTTGAGGAATCAATGTTCTGTGTTAATATTCCAAACTTGACTGGATGACTCTCCAAGCAGTGTGGTATAACTGGAGGTAATTTGAGCAGGACTGAGTGGCCTCTTAAGGTCCCTTGCCTCTTTACCAACATGAACATTATTCTCTACATCTCTATTAGAGCTAGTTTGCCTTTGCCAGTGATAAATGCATTGTGAAGAAACCTGTGCCTAGGAGTTCACTTGTGTTTGTGGGTAAGTGCCAGGTGACCTGTTTGGAAATGGTGACTATAGCTTACATCTGTGTTTGACATGACCTGTTGAATGCTTTGGAGACATCACAGGATTTCTGTGGAGGTTTGGTTTTTCCCCTCCCCTCTGCAGGCTGGTACTGATGAACAGTGACTTCTGGGACTTGAGTCTGAATGCTTCAGTCTGACAAATGAAGTCGGAGTGATTAAGTCAAGAATATCTTAATAATGCTCATAATTTAGACTCTGGGATAGACATGAGCTTTTTGGGTAACCTAGCAAGATGCACATTATAGCTACCCTCGTGGTTAGGATGGCAGCTTATGTAAATACTGCTGTGTAGCAGAAACATGACTTGCTACTTCATAATGAAAGAGAGCAAACAGCAGTGAGCGAACACTATGTATTGTACTTTTGGGTTCTGATTGAGTTGCCATGTTTTATTTCTGTTGGTCTGTGAAGTGGCAAGTTTATTATATGGTAGTGTTGAAACAACAACCATTTCACTTGGAAGGAAAGCTGTTTTTTGGACTGGGTTGGCATCTGGAACACCAACCCACGTTTTTGCAAGTTTGTGGCTAGGTGGAACAGAACGTGCTGCTATGTCATTGGTAACTTCCACGTTTTGAAATGAAGCAGAAGTGATGGGCAGTAACTCCTCAGGCTTCTGTGATATTTAGTGCCCAATCCCTCACCCCCAATTTCTCTTCCCCTTGAAAAAAAAAAAGGTGGATATTGTGATAGCATTCAGTAGCATTAAATTGCTTCTCCAAATAAGGAGTGGAGAGGTCTGGAGTCTGGAAGGAAGTGGCAGGGTATTTATGTGACCAGATTGTTCAGCACTCACTGTGATCTGGGAAGTTTTTCTGGAAGAATTCATGTGGGTTGGGTTGTAGGTGGTGCTGGAAGATAGTAGGATCTTGTCTATTGCATTTCCTGGAGTATGAGGTGCCCTAATTATACATAACTACTGGCTGCTGATAGCAAGTTGGAATAAAGATGAGTTATGGAGTATTGAGGTACCTTAAGAAACTGAGTGATTGAATAGTTAGGCAAGCTGAAGTGTAGATGGATGTTCAGTGATGCCCATCAGGTATCCTTTGTGGAGAAGAGTATTAAACTTCATGTGTATGAATTGTTATAATATATAATATTTGTATAGTTGCAAAGAAGGCTTTGAGTATGTGATGGTCAGTTCTGTGAACATTGCCAGAGGTCTGGTTTGAAGGAGCTGCCTGTGCAAGGTCTGAAGTAGGCAGTGCACTGTTGGGAAGCATATCCTCTGTCACGATGTTGTATTGGCATCGTCTTTGAACTTTAAGTGTAGTAATGCCAGGTCTGAAATTTTTTAGCTTTGAAGAGTATACTAGAATTGAAACCTTTTAAGAATAGACTGATGTCCAGAAAGCGTCAATTTTTGTGTAATGTGTGACATTATCTGTATCATAAAAGGCAGTTTATATACAGAAGTCAGAAAAGCTGAAGCACTAGCTGACCAAAACTACATGATTAGGTGTTCCTGGATATCTTCTGAATGGAATTTCTGTCATCATCTTCAACTCACAGCCCTGCAAATAAATGAAGAAATTGAGCTTTCAAAATAAATTTTAAGCAAGCAACATTAAAGTTATGTCTAAGTATAAGGTTATAACTCAACTTATTATTGAACATGCTCAGGAGTTACTTTTCTCAAAGCTCAAGGCTGTCATTTCTTTTAAATCTTGCTTGTTGCTGAGAATAAGACTTGTTTGTAAAGAGTGATTGAGGATGCCACAGTGGCTCAGCTAAGGACAAACTGAAGTTAACAGATTTCATGGGCGGTTAAATATACAACTTTGAAGAGCTAAAAGCTTTTTAGAAACCGTATGACAAAAGATGAATATCTGCTTGTGGATCAGAATACAAAAAAATAAGTCATAGAGGAGACTGGTCACTTGCTGTGAGCTGGCTGTCACTCTGATGAAGAGGAGAACCTTTACTGAAAAAAGTAACTAAAGGAAATGAGAAATATATTTGATAAGAAAGTAGGTATTTGTTTGAACAAGTTGCAGTATTCAAGTTAAACTCAAATACAGCTGACCTGAGGATGAAAAAAGTATCTGAAAGTGCTCTGTTTTAGCTAAGTGTGTGTTAGCTGAAACACTGGTGCTCTGTTTCGTAATGTATTTTAAGTTCTACTAACAGAGCACTAAAAATGAAATTATTTTGCCATTCTAGATATCTTCAGAGTTAATTTCTATTTCGTGTTTCCATTATTTCCTTCATGTATAACTCGGTTAGTTTCTTGATTTGCAAAGCAAGTGGAGGATAGTCTTAAACACAGATGAAGAAACAGCAGGTTTGTAGGAAGAGGACTGGGAATTAGACTTGTAAAAGCAGTGGATTCTGAAATCTTTTCACAGTAGTAAGGTCTAGGTGAACACAATGGTCATGCTAGAGAGAATAGAGAGAGTGGTATAAGTGTATGGAATGGAATGTTGCAAGTAAGTTCCTGAAATGAGAACTTTTCATTAAGTCCTTCATCATGTGTGTCATATTGGCTAACAAGAATTTGAAGAAAGACTGGGTTATTACTTTACTAAGAATGTCTGTTAATCTTACAATAGTGAAGCCACTAAAATCCTTGATCATGTGCAGGATCATCTTAGGTTACTTTAGGAGTTTGTTTTTTTTAATTACTAAATATCAAACCTTTCTGAAGGTTGGGGAGGTTTGTCATTTTGGCCAGGGTGTTCTTTTGAGGAATTAATGTTCTGTAGAATCAAAGGTTTTCTTTATTTCATTGGGCTTGGTTGCTTGTTTTTTGTGCTTCTCTTTTTGGTTTTTTTACTGCTTTACTGGTTTATCTCCTTCCTCATCTTCACAGGCATTCTCAGTATTGCAGGCATTCTCTTTTTGCAGTGTAAGTACTTTAGGACCTTTATCAGGTTACCTTTTATGAGAATAATAATCAGTTGTTCCAGTTCTTTCTTGTAAGTCATGTTTTCTGGGCCTTTGAGCACACTTTGCTTTCAGACTCTCTAGAATGGCTAATATATGTTGCGTGCTGTTCAAGCTGAACAACTCCAGATGGAGCCTCACCGATGTTGGCTAGAGCAGAGTGCACTTCTATATTAGCATATTCTATAGTGTCACTTTCAATACTCAAAATGTAATCACCGTACACTTGCTGTAGCTTTCAGAACACTCTTTGCTCTCTAACCAGTTATTTAACATCCTTTATGTGTTATTTAGACCTATTCTTGCTGGCTGCTAGTCTAATTTGGACCCACTACAGCTTGAAGGTTTTTTTCTGCCTGACTGAGAAAGGTTTGTTGTGTGAAACTTCACTTGTTTCTCTGTATACAATGCTTTAGTCAGCAGCCTCACCAAGATTCAGATGTACAACTCTCCTTTTGACCTCCAGTTATCTGTTAAATATTTCAGTTATGTGTTTAAACTGGATGCTACATAGGAGGACTTCAACCTTTCCCACCAGATCAGTTTGTCAGAACTATTGACTCATCTTTTTGTGTTTCAGAAGATTTGTAAGATCATCTGGAACTCTTTAGCGAACTTTCCAGTCAGATGTTTGAGTTACATTAAGGACTGCTTGTCTCAATCTCTTCTGCGTATTTTTATCTATAGCTCTGATACTCAGAGATTTGAATTTATTTAAATGGGAGTGTGAAGCATTTTGTGGTGGTTAGGAAGTAGTGGTGTGTATATGGATAATTTTTGAACTACTTGTTTACTCGTACTACTAGTTTTTTGAGGGAGTGGGACTTAGAATGAGATGTTCTCCTCCAGTCCTGCTTTTGAGCCTGGCCCATTTGTTGGAAAAAGAGTACCTCATTGTCTTACTTACTTCCTTTTAAAGGAGGTGGCATTGGAAGATTTGGTTAAACAGAGTTGGAAATATTCACTGCAGAAGAACTTCCAGCTACCTCATAACATGCCTTACTTATTAGTTTAACATGTTTTGTAAACATCTGGAAGCTTAGTATCAGGATAAACATTTGTCTTGATTTGCTATGTGTTAATATGTATAGAAGATTATAGTGTAAGAACATGTAAAATGGACATTGATGTTAATATCGTTTAAGTCAAAATTCCAGAGGAAGTTTTAAAGCTCATGGGACTTTGTAAACATTCTTAATGAGTAGTTACATTTAAAATTTCGACCTTATAAAATTGGCTGAGTGTCCTTCCCAACTCCATTTGAATCACAAGCCTAACATTGTTTAACCTTCTCTTGGATTGTCCTGCTGTTTGATGCTCAAGGTCTGTGCAGCATGGTGGGAAGCAGAGTAGGCAGGGGCACAGGTGCTGTCTTATGTGGAGTTAAACTAGAGCAGAAGCATATGTGAAAATGGTATTCTGAAATAAGAATTGCGGGTAACAGCCATATCTGACTTCAAGGGCAGGGCTTTTTTGAAGCTCCAACTCATGAGTGTATGAGTTGGGCTCAAGTTGCAACTACTTTTTCTTTGACTTTGTGTTGCATTTGAAAGGAATAAGATGAATGTGTCTTTACAAACGGACCATGTGAATCTACTTGTAGATAGGGCTAGGAGCTTAGAGATAGGAAGTAACAGAAGAAAGCTCTCAGTTCTGGAAGATGTTACAAATCAACAGAGACTGTTGCTCAGCCAAGGCCATGTTACATTCCTGAACCTAGAGAAAAAGAACAAAGACTTAATAGAATTATGAACAGGTTTTTTTCTTTTATATAACAAAAAGGGAGGTGCATATTAGAGGGGGGCATAGAGTCGGCAATTCCAGAAGTCTGTACCTTCTGAGCACCTCAGCCAGTGGGGAAAGGAAGAGAGGGTCGGGAATTAGCATGAAAAGGGGTTTGCATCCCCCAGCAATTTGAGAGACCCCATAGGAAATGCCCATGGCCTCTCCCTTTATTCAAATAAAGTTACAGGACTCCTCCATCTCCTTTTTGGACAGAAACCTGTGCTGTTTGTGAATTAATTTTCCTGACACATTGGAGTAAAGTGTCTCTAAGAAAGCAAAGAAACAGATTTCAATGTTGGAAATGTCAGTCTTGTTTATAACTGTTTACTGTGGAGCTGAAGAGTTTTGCGTACTTTGTCATCTTTGACTCCTTTGTGCTAGGATGACAGTTCTTTGTCCGGTATTGCATTACTTGGCCTTTTAACAGGCACTGTGAGTCCTCTCTCTGGGTTCTGGTTGCTATCTTGCAAACGGTAGCTGTAGCCTTCCCCACATTTATACTATTCCTTGCTCTCTCTATGTAGATACATATGTTGATTCAGCAACTAGAGGGAGATAACTGACAGTCTCTTCCATCAGCTGTGGGGAACGCAGGAGCAGAGTAACACAAGCCTCCTGGCTCAGTGGTGTGATATCTTGTCAGCTGTACCCTTAGGAGCAGCCAGATGGAGGTTCAGAGTATTTCAGAATTCTGCAGAACATCCTGTGATAGCAGTTAACTGAGAATCCGTCTGTCTTGGGCTTGATGTTAGTAAAACCCTTCAGCAGCAGTTAACTTCTGAGGCAGCACTGAAATTGAGACTGACCTCTTCGTGCATTCCCATGCTCAAGCAGTTCTCATTGCCAGTCTCTTTGATTTTTAGGTATGCTTGGAAAAGGTACAACTTTGTGCAATTTACTTTATAATTTTCCACTAGAAATGATATTCCTCGTACTATCGTTTTTGTAAGAAGCCAGGCTGTAGTAACCTAGAGGAGAGCTGCTCATGCCATAAACCAAGTAAAGACTGGAACCTCGTTTTTGGTCATTTGCAGGTGTAAAAGTTAACATTCAGAAGTTAACAGAACCATTTCCAAGTGGTGGATTTGCATGATCTACATCACAATGTTCTTAGTTTCCTGTTGGTATTAGGTAAAGCTGACCTCTGATTCAAAAGGTAGAATCCCCTGAACTTCAGAAAAATTAAAAAGCAGCCTGAGAAAGCCTGAGAATTTCAGTAGTCTTGGCTTCAGACTATTAGATTGCTATGCCTCATTTCACCAAAACTTTCTACATTCTGGTAGGCTTTTGTATACCTGTTATATTGTGTGCTAAAAACTGAACAAGGTTTTAAGATTTGCTTTCTGAGATAGAAGTAATACGTGCCTGGTTTTCTTCTTAAAAAAAACAAGACAAGTACCGTACAAAAAAGGGAACTTGAGCTGAGTCCTGTAAATGCAATGCTTATAGAAGTTAATCTTGTGCTGTTCCTGATCCCAGATCGCTTGCCCCCAAAAAACTGATTGACAAACTAGAACTCCAAGCAAGAGTCGTGCCAAAGCAGACCCTTAGGTGAGCGTAACACTAGGTTATAATACTATCTCTTTGATGTAAGTGCAGTTTTTTCCTAAGTACTTTCTTAGCACTTCTAATTGGAAGCTAGTGTTGAGGCATTTTGTACTACTTAATCTTGAATCCCTTCCTTGGTTCTGATCTTTTTTTGTCACAGTAATTTGATTGTGCCCTGGTGCTCAAAAGGCACACTGACTTCTTCCCAGTCATTTAAACATATATTTTTATAAAGCCTCAAGTTGAGGTTTCAGCTTGTTTTCTGCAGTGTCTTAAAATGATTTGCTTTTCCAGCTAAACAAATCTCAAAATGCCTCTAGATTTGTGGGGCTGTGCTCATTGCCTCTGTTACATTTCCACTTGTGATTGACTGAGCTAATTCAGAAGGTTAAATCAGGAAGAGAACGAGTGAGTTTTTGTAGGCGGGGGTCTTTTAGGTACCTGATGAGTGCTGACACAGGAGGAGGAGGACTGCAAAAATATGCTTTCTGATGTCAGCTGAAATTAAACTGACCTAGCAATAAAGCTTAGCCTGAACTTAAGAGTGTTCCACTGGAAGTTCTGCTGACATAGCAACTTGCTGTCACCAAAATGGGATGTTCTTGTTGTTCTGCGCCGTTCTTGATCGGAACTCTTCTGAGTTCCCTGCCACTAGTGTGTCCTACGGCCACGTATCCATGAGCTGAATAACTTGCTGATAAAGGGCAAAAAATTCAGTTTTATGCTCTTCTGTAGTTTGGCCATGTCTTATGGAAATAGTTGGCAGGTTATGGGGAATCAGTAGCTAGAAAATGTGAATATGGTCACCCTGTCTTGCCAGAAGTGTGCTGTTAAGCGGATAACAAAATGCATTTCTTTTATAATTAGACTTGTGCATGGCTGCTGCACATGGAAAATCTAAATCTGCTGTTTATTGCAAAAATAAGAAGCCTGTCAATGTGGAAAGTATTCTGTCATTTCATAGCATGAATACTTTGTTATTTTAAGAAAGTTGCCTCAATATCCTCAATATCTTTTCATCAGTTAATGGTAGAAACTTATTTAAGAATTTATATTGAACAGATTGTTATCATGGTCAGTATTTGGTAGCACCTAGTTCTGTGGCTTTTAATGCTGGAAGTGAGCCTTAGGGATTTGTTTTGTTTTGTTTACTCTTCGAACTTTTTTCAAGTTATGCGAGTAGAGTCAGCATTTTGCTGTTTCAGGTAAGATTCTTGACTTTATTGCCAGCATGGAGTTGGTTCACTGTGATCAAAAATCAGTTAGTGCATAGGAACTTAGCTAAAGTTGAATCATGTAAAGGTGCTTGAGATGGCAATCTCATCAGGCTGCACGTGAAACAGTACAGGACAATCTTACATCTTCCAAGGGAACAAAAAGGAAAGGGAAGGCAGATCTGTAAAAACCTGGACAAATATAAAGAAAAAAGTAAGAAAACCTCATGATGCTGTGTTTACATTGAGAAGTTACAAAACATCTTAATTACTAAATGAATACAAAGTGTATCCATAAAGTTTGTTGAGGATGACAGAAATACTGTGAACATGAGGCAGAGAAGGTCAGATTTCAGTATTAGAGTTCAAGAGGAGGAGGGCTAGGCCTCGTTAAAACAATAAATGTATGTCCGATATGCCAGTACCTTGGATCAGTTAAGGACCTGAATAGGGTGGTCTTGAAGCGTCTTGCTCTTCAGAACCTTGTGCATTGTAAGGTTCTAAATGTGTTATTTTGGAGGAGACATAGCTCGTTATTCAACTACATTCTGTGAGCAAAATACTGACTCTTGAGTGGAAGTCTTTATGTCAAAGGAAATACTTAACTTAGAGTCCTGAGTCTTGGAGAGCCCTGAATATCTGCATGGTAACTGCTTGCCAGTTTGAACCATTAGCTTGATTCCTCTGCAACTAAAGCTAGTTAAATAATAACTGGATAGAGATTAGAACAAGAGATACTGTTCCAAATTAAATATGTGGCATTGACACTTCAGATTTAAACTGTTTCTAGAGCTTTAAACACTTTGGAGTCTGTATACTGTTGTATGAGCTGTATGTAAGTTCAAGTTAAATGATTTTCATAAATAAGTACCTCCCTTGCTGGAGGTGAAGGAAAAAGATCTAACTGATCATCATTCTATAGCTACAAGTGTGTTTATGTCTCTAAATATATATGGATCCTGCTCAGTTCAGTCTGTAAATCTTGAAAATAGCAGCAATGAAGAAGTTTGACTTCTGAAAATATTCATGTAATTCATGTGAGAACACAATGTTCTCATGGCACAAATGAGCTGTTAGAAGTATTCCTTGGTGGGAAAATTGTAAAGTATTGACTTTTTAAACGGGTTATGATCATCTTTATGTAGCTAAAACCTCCAATTACTGGGACCAGAGTTGTCAAAAAAAAAAAAAGGAAAAGGAAACAAAAAAGCATGTGTTCAATTAACTGGGACATTCTTCTAGTTCAGTTTGTTACCTTCCCCAGAAGACTGAGCAGTTTTTGTAAGTTCGCTTGTGGGGCTTTTCTATACCAAGTTGTTTGGGGTTATATATAGCTAATCATTATGTTAAAGTTTAATACACGTTAATTCAGATTTAAATATGCGAAAAGCTGATTTCTGAATGAAAGTGTGTTTTTCTTTACTTAAATTACATCACAGAGTAAGTCTATCGTGTACATTCTGAAATACATTTCAGAAATGTAACTTGTGAGCCTTATTTATAAGACAGAAAGCAATAGTCAAATACTTTTTAAGGAGCACTCCACCTTATGCTTAAATGTAGCAATGGCAAGTGGAGACAGTTTGGGCAGAACTCTGCGCATGCCAGTTTGCAAATAGTTGCCCTCTTTGCAGTGTCTGTCACCATAAAGTGTTACATAAGAGGCATGAGGAGAATAGACAGAATGTTCTTGCACTACTTGTCATGGCAGATATTCTCTATATGAAACATACTAAGGATTGCTTGACTTTTCTTGCTGTTTTTTGTCCCCTCACCAGCCCCACTTAGCGACTGATGTATCAACAATATGGATCTAAAGTTCTGGCTTAGTTTGATTTATTTGTGTAACTTAAGGTGGTCATACTATTGACGTTAGTCTGTAGTTTTATACTGAAGAAATCCATAGCTAAATCACTTTTTTGGGTGACTTCATTGACTCATAAATGGTTTGAACAATGAAAAATCAATTGATGGGAAATGGAAAGCTTTTAACAATGGACTTGTACATAAAGGCATATAGAGACTTTTTTCCTGAACACATGGTTTGCCTTTTGTGTGAACCTGGTGAGTGAAAAGGCAGCTCATGTCTCAAGTTGAATGACTTCATGCTTATGAGAATGGAGCTACTAAAATATATACTTGACTTTTGCTTCGTTGGTGAACTTCCTCAGTAACAGCCTGGGTACTGATTTGGTATCTGAAGAGAGAATCAGAGCATTTGAAATAGCTCTTAAAATCTGAGCACAGGAAAAAGAAATACATTGTGGACTAAGACTTTGGTTCTTTTTTATCAGGTTAGTTTGCTCTGAGAGAACTAATGAGTGAAGCTTCTGGAGTGTCTGTTTGGCAAAAGAAATTGTGAACCTGTGGTATATTGAATTGCTTTGTCCTAGTGGATTTCCTTTTTTAAAGAAGGGTGGTGTGAAATGCTCAGCTCAGAATGTAGTTGCTACTGTGAATCCTAAGCAAGCATGTGACTGCCTACTCCTGCATATTTACTGTGTGAGAGAAGAGCCTGTGTAAAGACACCCCACTAGAGTGTGGCAGAAAGATTGCACATGTATGATGGTAAATGTCTTCATTAGGAAGTAGGGTAGGAAAGTTCAAGTTGAGTTCTTTGAGTGGCTATCACTGTAAACATGGAGGTTTGTGGGATTTTGATAGAGGCTTTTTTGTTTGCCTTTTTTAATTTTTTGCTTTGCTTTTGAAGTATTTGCTGGTATGGTAAGTGCTAGAAGTTTCACTTATTTCTACTTTGAAAAGATACAACTTAATAAAGATTATTTAAGGAGAAACACAAATGTAGTAGTTTAACTTAAATTTTTGCTTGATGCTCTGTATCAGTAATCAGACTGCTAAAAAAATACCATGTCTTGTTACTGTTTCTTTTGGTCAATCTGAATTGACAAAATGTTCATATCTAGGTAAATTCCCAAAAGACTGTTAGACCAGTTACACAATTGTCAGGTTATTTTTATATGAAGTTGTGTATTAGTGGTAATATTCTCTGAAAAATGGTTGATCTGTGCCTAGCTTTCATGGTTTTGCTTGAAATATGTTTCTGTAGTATTTCCACACTGTTGTGAATCAGTTATTCAGAAAAAAGTGGGAATTCTCTTCTAAAAAGGTAAGCTAATTACTGAAGAAGGCTTACTGTGAAAAGCAAAAGACATAACTTTTTTGTGTAGCAACTAACAATTGCATTGTTTTTAGGTGCCTTAGCTGGACCAGTTGTTGATCCACACGTGACAGCAGTTTGGGGGAAGAAGGTTGCACTGAAATGCATAATTGATGTCAATGAAACAATAACACAAGTTTCCTGGGAGAAGATATATGGTAAAAATTCACAGACTATTGCTGTTCATCACCCTGAATATGGAATATCTGTTCAAGGAGAATACCAAGGAAGAGTGGCATTTAAAAACTACTCCCTTACTGATGCAACAATAATCTTAAAAAATGTAAGCTTTTCTGATGCAGGAGAATATATTTGCAAGGCGGTTACTTTCCCACTTGGAAATACACAGTCATCAACAACTTTAACAGTACTAGGTAAGTCAGCTTCTTTTTGAAATGAGGAAAATTCTTAACTTAGTAGTAAGTTGTATTTTACCATTTATCCTAAAGAAAATGCAAAATATGTGTTTGCTGGTCTTTCATTACAGGTGTCTTATTTTTACTAATGTCATAGAGGAGACGTCTTTTGGATCTTGCTCCTGTAGAACTTATTTGACTGTCTAGTTATTAAAAACAAATAACCAATTCCTATTTAGGCATTGTGCTAATACAGACATTTGGTTTGTATTAGCACAGTGCTTTAGAGCTTTGACAGACAGTGCTGATACCAGGGACTTGTGTGTATGTGCTGAGAAGTTGCTGAGCGTGGCTTTAGCTACTACCTTGGCTAAATTCCCTCATAAATTCCCTCAGTTAGTACTGAGTAGTCACTGGTCTTCAGAAAAAGCAGGTATTTCTAAACCCTGCTGATGGCTGGTTGTCTCAGTGAAATAATCGATCATCTTTAATTAGGTTAGAGAGTTCCCAGTGAGGTGGTAGATGCCCCATGCCTGGAAACATTCAGATGGGACTCTGAGCATTCTGCTGTAGTTGAAGATGTCCCTGCTTATTGCAAGGAGATTGGACTGGATGACCTTCAGAAAGTCCCTTCCAACTCAATTCTATGATTTTATGAATGTGTTGCTAACATGATAATTTAATATAGCTGCTTGGGGCTGGTAGTGTAAACTGTTCTTTGCACAGTGTAAATGTGAAGCAAAACTGTGCAGATAAGTGCTGGGAGTTGTGGGAAGAGTCAATTTAAGCTCTTGACTGTTTGTGGATAGTCATAATGTGAAGCTTTTATAAACATGGGGGTTTGTTTACACTAATTTTGTCCCTCTTGTTGAGGGTTGAGTATTGCTGTCATAAGGAATTAGTGCTGAAGCGCAAGTAACTCAGGTATTACTGCAGTATAAGGTAAAATGATTACTCTGCAACTTGAAAGCCTGTTATTAAATTGCCCTCTCCTTACAGTAGTATTCCTCTTGTAGTAGTGTAAGGTACTCCTTAGTATCTACTGCCAGGAGTCAATTATATTTTCTGTAGCTGAGGTGGTCATCAATACCTATTTCTATAAGCAGATGTGCTTTTTAGGATCATCTCTTAGTCTTTGATACCTGCTTTTCCTAATAGTGGAATATTCAGTGGGATTGATCAGATGGCTTTAGCACAGGGTGTAAACTGGTTTTCACCACAAGGGGGGGGCAAAACAAATGCATCAAAGCAAGTGGCTTAATCCAATTGGAAACCATTAACTTGACCAAAATTCTGTGTGATGCACAAAGCATGTGGTCTTATGGCTCTCTTTTTCATCTGACTTCCATCTGTACTGCAAGTGGCTATGTCTGTGGTTATTGTAGCAGTCTTTTGACTTCAGGTTTCAGCTCTTCTGCTTGAGCAGTAAGCAGTGGGAAGTTCTTACTGCCTTGCCTCATCTTTTCTAGTCAGTTCCTCTTTCTAAGATTATTTCTTTTTTTCAGATCACATTAGTAGTTTTGCCCATTTTGCACTTGTAATTTCAGGTTTGTGGAGGAACTTGGAAAGCACATGCATGTCCTGTGTGCTTATTATTCTACATTTGAAAGTGTAGAGGGACCACAACTTGTTTTATTAGATACACTTTATGAAAAACTGCAGTTGAAATCAGCAAAGAAGTATTGGTCAGGCATACAGTGGTTCTGATCACAGCTTTTTTCATCATTGATGTAGACGGTTGCCAATTGCTCTAAGTCTTTCAGGATTTGGTATCAACCTCTAAATGGCAAAACCCAGCTGTGATTTGCAAAGATGCCTTTTCATCCTAGTTAGCAGCAGCTTCACTTGCATGTACCACTAGGTAGCCAAACCTCTGTTAGACTTGAGTTCTTTGGCCTTAGCAGTGTATTTTCTGTCCTTCTAGAAACTTTTTGCTGCACTGACGTGCAGGCTTAAACAGTCAAAATACTGGGGAAGTAATGATTTTCAGAATATGCTGTAAATTAATAACTTGTGAGCTTTGCTGGCCTGAACTCAGCAATTCCAAGCTCATCAGAATCTTAAGAAATGCAACAGCTCTAATTTAAATCTTGATGTAACTTAACAAATCTTCAATCTGACTGCATTCTCCCACTGGTCTAAAAAAGCTCTCTCTTAGGTAAGGAAAGAAGTTCCTGTCCTAAGGCTGAGGCTGTTTCCAGCTGAAGCAGGATTGCCTTTTTTCTAGTTCCTGTCTGTTCTTATTTAGCAAAGAGTTTGCTTCCTTCCCATGTGTAGTGGACATACTTAAGCATGTAGTAGATGCTTGTATGCTAAGGCAGAGACACTGAAGACAAATGGAAAAAATTAACTCCAAGATAAAATGGCCTGTGTTTTGCCAGAGTGCACTGATCACTTAGGACCATATTTAGAACCTCTTATATGCCCCTAGTTTAACAGATTTGCCATGTTTGGTGACTTCACCCACTCCCAGTTTGCTTTGTTTAGTGCTTCATATTGTCTTAAGGAAATGCACTGTAAAAGAGGAGGTTAAGACAGTGAAAATATGAAAATGCTTTTAGGATCAAACAGATATGTTGAACTTTTGTAAAACTTTGGTTTGTCAAACTTAACTTGTTAAACTTGTGCAAAAAATGGCAAGTAATTTTTGTGTCAAGCTGTTGGTTTCCCAAGATGCTGACCAAATGAGGCAAACTGGTGTCTCAAGGCAGAAGAGATGCCTTGTCACAGGGTAGCTTGTGGAGCTGACAGAATTTTTATGTTCCTAACTTGAGTGCTGTCCATGACTATTTTAAGTATTTGGTTTGGTTTGACTCTGTCTTGCTAAGTTGGATTTCTCATCATGGGTATTGATAAAGTAGGTCTTTTTCTTCTGCAGCATGGCTCTTACCAATGCTACAAGTGAAAGATGAGTGTCAAAGGTGTAGGTCTGTCACCATGAATTAGATCCCAGACACTCTAATGCGGAAATTCTTCCAGTTAGGAATTAAAAGATGATGTATGTCAGGCAGTATAGACACTGGATCCTCTCAGACAGTTCTGATGAAGCAATGGTGTTTGAGAAGTGCTAGTTGATGAGATTACATGTTCTTAAGTACTACAGCATACTCTGGGCCAAGAAAAAGTATCAAGTAGATGACAAATTAGTGAACTGACTGGCTTTAAAACAAACAAGTAAACCACCCCCCCCCCAAAAAAAAACTACTAAAACAAGAAAATAACCTTAATAAGTTAATAATTAAGCATTAATTAGCAAACAGGATAAGGTACACAGAAAGATAAAGCTGCTGGTTTTGAGGCAAGCGAAAATAAAAACTTGAAATAGTGTTTTGGAAAGAAGTTAATCACCTACATGTCAGTTGTGATGAAGGGGATGACAATTCCCAGTGTCATGCTGTTGCCAAGGAACTAGTGAATTTAATGTCAGGAGGAAATAATCTTGTTTGTGTTGTAATCATGCCAATTGCATCCAGACCTCCTATGCCCAGTATGCGCAGAAGAATAGTTTTAAATCCAACAGAAGCAATTGAAAAAGGCTTATGAGGTACATGAAAACCAAGAAGCAGCTTTTTTGCTTCAGAACATAATGCAGTAGGATTTAAGGCTCTTGTCTGGATGCTGTGTTATGTTATTTTTTTGGAAAGAAGTGTAAGGGCTTGAGCAGTAAGAGATTTCTGATTTGTCCATGTTGAACGTAAAGTGAAGGTAGAATAAGCAGGGTTAAATTAGATGGTGGTCATGAGCCAGTGAAAGGGCAAGCACAGACTGGCAAATGAGTTGAGACCTTTTGAACAGCTGCACATCTATCTTCCATGCTTCAGCCATCATGTCTTTAATATTCAAATAAAATTTATGCCAAAATGTTGCATTAGATGGAACTCTTACACTGTGAAAGCAGGTACCGCTTTTGGATCTTAGGGGATTGGTGGCTTCCTTTGCCAAGGAGTTGTCCTCACCATCTTTTTCATTTGACCCGAATAGAACATAATGTTTCTACTGAGTGGATTTAGCAGCTTCTCTAATGCGCTCCCAGATGCCTCTGGTGTCCTCCACCACCACTGTGAGGAGTGAAAGTCAGTGAAAATCACACGATTCAGTGTGATTCATGTGGAACACTGAATGGTCCTGGGATAAGAGCACTGCATATTATAAATTACATTTTCCAAAAAAAATTACCACAAAAAAACTTCCAAAGCCCATACTTTGGGAAATCTCTTTTGCCAAATTGAAAATGGTAAAGCTTTTTTCGCACTGTGACAGATGAGATGCCAATGGCCCCTTGTAATTACGGATTCATTTACCAGATACTTCTCTTAATCCATGACTGAAACATCTAGAAAGGCCATGGAATAAGTAGCTGGGCTTCTGCTGGTGTTGCTTCAGTTCTGGGACAAAGTAGTCCTGAACGATAAACTATAGAAATAAGTATCCTAAGAGCAGTTGCTTTCCATTTTTCAGTATGCAGCTATTTAGTTATCTTACAGTTGGTGTGTAGTACAAGAATCACAATTTATGGGAAGATGTGACAGTAGAAGCCTAAACATTTGTGATGTATAAAAAATATTGACACACAGAAACACATAGGACCTGGGAATAAGTATATTTTATGAGGCTGAGTAGTTTTGAATAGTTCACCTTTTTCTCTGGTTGACAGCTGTAAAACCAAGTATTACACAATGAACTCAAACTGACAAATCTCTGGTATACCTTGAGAAAGTAGGTTTTTTCCTAATAATGATAATTGTAGGAGAAAGTAGGCTTTTTAAATTAGTCTATCATGCTTTCTGGCTACTTGAAGACTTTTTCTAAAAGTACGGTACAGAGCGGTCCGCTTTGGGTCTGGAGATCTCTGCAACTAAGTGGTCTTGTTTACTTACGCATCCCTTCACAAAGAGGTGGAAGAAAAATTATGTAGCTGCATACTTGTTTTTTAAAGAAAAATCAAAGGAATATAAAGCTTTTATTTCCAGCTGAAATTATTGGAGTCTACAGTTTTGGCATGAAATGCTAATGATAGCTGCTAATTTAGTTGATTTTACCGTTATGGAAATCTTGGGAAGGGAAGAATACAGTAAGAATTGGAATCTTCATGCATGTAAAACTCTAAATATAAATTGGGGTGTTTACTTCTGCATTTTAATAATACTACTGAAGCTACTGAAGAAGTCGCTACCAGTTATTTGGGGAGGACGAGGCAGTAGCGCTCATGTTAAATCAGGAGAGCCAAATTGTGGGTCAAATAACAAAGCTGTGTAATGTCAAGTCCTCCACTGGTTTTAAAGGCTTTTTTTTCAGATGATACAATGCTTCATATGTACATCAGTTCAGATATCCAAGCTTATTGCAGAAAGCTCTAGCTGTTGCTGGTGTTGGAGAGCAGGGAATCAGGTTTTGAAAGAAGCTCTATTAGAAATGCTTCAGATCTAGAAGAGTGAGTGTGGAATTTGGCAGAAAAAAACCTGTTATTGGCTTATTTTCAGTAGGGTTACTAACAAATCTCAGAGGGTAGGCATTCAGAGAAATAAAGTAGAAAAAAATTTGCTCTCATTATCTGCCCAAACAATCTTCAGTTGCATAACAATTTATATTCTTCAAGCACTTCTAAGCATAGAACAGCAAACACACATTTTTATAAGGTTATCCATTTAGTAGTTGCCTTTCCCTTTAGTGTAATTGAGCAGATAATAAACCATGTTGTTCAGACATAAGCAGTGTTAGACTGAGCAGAAAACAGTCAAAAACTGATTCTGGCACTGAAGGGGCTCAAGCTGAAAATATTTGGTACCCAGTTATCTTTGGAAGGTATGGGTAGTTGGAGAACTTGCCAGGTACTGTGAACTTTGCTCTATTCTGTTACAAGATGTGTGTGGGGGTCAGCTTCAATTTATTGGGAAGAAATTCCATGATCTAACTTTTCTCCTTCTTATTGGATACTGAAAGGCACAGAAGTTGCAAGACTTGTCTCTGCTTTGTGATTAGTGAGGGCTGATCCACTGAGGTGGATTCTGGAGCGTTGTGGTGAGTAGCAATGACCTCTCTTCAGAGGATTCCAGTAGCCAGATTAGAGCAAAAGACCAGGATTGTGGAATAGGCTGGTATGTCACTGCAAACCTGTCCCTTACAGAACTGGTGACACAAATGGGCCATTCTAAAACAGCCCAACTATGGTTTGTATCTGAAGCACCAGGTGCTTTTTCTAACTTGGGCTGCAACTGGTGGGTGGCTTGTACAGGGCTGAAACAGATTTGCTAAATCAGAAGGAAATTTTTTAAAAGCTTTTTAGTCTATGGTCCTCAGCGGTAGACTTGTACATGAGAAACTCAACTTCCTTTTAGAAAGAGGTATGTTCCCCGAGTCTCTAAAATTTTGAGATGAGCAGTGGCTTTACAAGGAGGTCACATCCTTCCATGTACAGATTTCTTTAGTCTTAGACTTACTATTGAGTCACGTTTTTTAAACTTTTATTGGGATTCATTCACAAGAATGTCTATATAGATAGGCAAAATTTTATTTTATATAGAAACAATTACTTTTTATATTGAAAACTTAGATAAATTTTTTATACAATTGTGTATTTCTGTATTCGTATTAGATCCTTGAATGTGTGGTGTGTATATATAATGAAGATGTAGCGTGGAAGTCATTTGTATTGTACTGATCAACAGAAGCTTAAATTCTTAATGTTGGGTGTTAGAACACTGAAGTAGCTTTCAAGTGACACAAACTGACAGTATAGATTAATTCTTGAATGCTTGAAAATGCAGCAGAATCCAAGCTTTTGGAAAAAAACTGTGGTGTAGTTTCAACCTAATACCTTAAGCTGTGTCAGACACTGCAACTGGAGCACTGCAATTGGCGTTTTGGACCTAACCACTCTGGAATTCCCTGTCAGTGCATTAAATGTAGTGAATGAACAACACTGAACTTCAATGAGTGGACAAAGGGGGATAGTGTCAGCAGGCCGAAGCCTGGAGAGCTATCATCTCTTGAGATATGTGTGGTCTTATGTCTAGGATGTCTGATTAACATGAGTATTTGCAAATGGATTAGATTTTGTCTAACTTTTACATAGTTTCAAACATGTGGAGTCTTTCTTGTTTAAATCTACTTTTTCTCCCCCTCCTTAGTTGAACCTGTTGTGAGCTTAACAAAAGGACCAAACCCTCTAATAGATGGTGCAAATAGGACAATAGCAGCCACTTGTACAGCAGCCACTGGAAAACCTGCTGCACAGATTGACTGGGAAGGAGGCCTTGGTGAAATGGAATCCACCTCAACTTTGTTTCCAAATGAAACAGTGACAGTTGTAAGCCAATATGTGATTGTCCCTACACGATTTGCAAGAGGAAGACACATAACTTGCGTTGTGAAGCACCCTGCCTTTGAAAAGGAGATCCGATACCCTTACGTGTTGGACATACAGTGTAAGTATTCTGTGAGGGAATTACTGCCTGGTATGTATCTTGCAACCACCCCCTTAATCAGTGTATACCTTGGAGAGGAAGGAGATGAGCACTTTCTGCTTCAGGAAAATAAAAGAAATGAAAACCATATAGAAAAGCTGTGATAAGAGGTAGGTCAGGCAGGAGTAAAAGCATAGGGTCTCTGTATTGAAAATAAAGTCATGAACCTAGAATACTGTTACATTTCTACTGTTTTGGATATTGAATCATGGGTAAACATGAGGGTTGATCCATAAGCCATTTATAGTGTCTTACAATTCCAGCAGAATTAAAAAAGAATGCTGATAAGATTCATGTTTGAGATGTTAAGTTGCAAATAGGTCTTGTGGTGGTCAATAAGTTATTTTCAGATCATTCACCAAGCTTTGTCCACTCTAACTAGCATAAGGAAACGAGAACATAGTACGTACATGCCTAGCATTTGTTACTCAGCTTCAGATTGCTCATATGACTCAAACCTGCACTGGGCTTCTTTAAAAAATGTGTGGCTTTTAAAACACATGAATACAAAGCAAGGTGGCTTACAGTGTTGCTTAGTTAAAATCTGTTAAGACAAATAAGTTTTAGGCATGTGGTAAATTCTTTTGTTAGACAGTGCATATATGAACAAAATCAACTATTTTCACATTGTTCCTGTGGTGTCCTGTCTTGGCTGTGTGCTGCTTTAAAGTTCCTAAATCACAGAGGTCTGTCAGTTCAAGCAGAACAAATGTAGTGGCTGGAAAAAGTAGACCTGGCTGTTTTGATTTGACTGGAATTTGATTTTCGTTTGGTTTTGTTCTGCTTGGTAAAGAATCACTTATTTTGGCATAAAATAGTGATTAGCACTGCTTTATTTTATTGATCTTAAAATGAACTTCTAGATTGGAGGGCCATTGATACAGAAAGAAAACTAAAGAGGATTTGTTCCCATCATTCTCTCAAACAGTGACTAAGAGAATTGTTTCCTATTGGAAGTGAAGTGAGGATGCAAGTTGGTCTTACTATTTTTATCTGAGATGAGTGTTAATGCATGTTTCAGAATTTCTAACAAAACTGTATAGTAAGGTACACAGCAGCAAGTGAGAAGCAGTGTGTGCTCTTCAGTCTTCCCTGACATTTAGTAGCTTTTGCAACTGCTCCTCCATCTCTGTTCCAGAGCTTATCCCAAATCATACTGGTTCATCTGTTCCTTGGCTTTTGAATATTTTGCCGAGGCCTTTCTAAAATCACCTTCTGGCTGTTTAGAGCCATAACATAATTCTATATTTTGATGCCAATAGATAATTTAATCTTTATAGTTGGCATCTGTGAACTTTCTGGTGATTTCCTAATTACCTGGTTTCTCCCAAGGTTGTTTCTGGTCCTTTGCTTACAGATCCTGTATCTTTTTAGTGAGAAGTAGTTCTAAGTTACTGTTCCTCACTTCCCAAAAACATGAAACTGATTCTTTTTTTCTGAAGTCCTCTCACTTCCCCAGGGTGCTGTGTAGTTGCTGAAAACACACTAGGAAAGTTGCACTGATTAAAACAGTTCATTCACTGCTGCATATTAATGCTGTAGCTTGGAACTGTATCATGTTCTCTGTATATTTTGGTGGTGGTCTTTTAATTAAAAACAAAAAGGCAACCAACAACTAAAGCATACATCCTCCTCAAAAAAAAAAAAAAAAAAAAACAGGAAAAAAAAGCACCCTTCTGTTCTATTGATTTTATATGCAATTCACTTTTAATGTAATAATTGTGATTGTTGATAGATGAAATCTTTTTTTTGTCAGATGCCCCAGAAGTTTCAGTAACTGGCTATGATGGAAACTGGTTCATTGGAAGAGGAAATGTTCAGCTCAAATGTAATGCTGATGCAAATCCATTACCTATGGAATTTATGTGGACCAGGTAAATATTTCTGAAAAGGGAGTTGCCACATGATTCAAGTGGTTTAATCACTTTGCTTACAGTAAATGCATGTTTTGAAAACAAAGGGTATATGACTTGTATTGGTCATAATGGTTTTATCCAGCTTTTTGAAAGGAGACTATAAGATGTGTGTTTGTATGAATACAAGTGAGTGAATGTCTTGTAAGTTTATGTGCCTAAACTGTCATTACTCTCAGGGTAAAGTCTCTTTAGTTACTCAAGGTAGACTAAGCTCTGTGTTGCAGCTTGTAGACCAAAGACCAATAAATCTAATAAGGATCCAACTATTATTTACACATGCCTCTGAGGAAAAAATTCAAAAGCTTACATAGCATCCACATTTTATGAATTTATGGACTGCCATCCCCATCCCAGGCTTAGCTCAAAATCAGTGTGATGAGAAATTTCAGCACATAAAAATTCTTGTGTTTAAAAAAAGCTCTTAACAGCAGTACCATTTGCTTCTTCAGATGCACTGGGTTCTCAGTTCTCTCATTTGAATTTCAAACATATGCAAGAACTAATCAATACAACCACTGTTCACAATTCTAGAAGAAATAAACCTATTTAAATACATTTAAAGCCATTCAAGCTTCAGAGGTCGATGTTAGATTTCCTAAGCTTAAAATGGAACAAACTTTTATAGGAAATTTAAATTTTCTGGAATAAACCTGATGTGGCTTCTTGAGCAACAACAAAACCCATCCGAAAAGCTGTAGTACCGGTGAATGAGGAGCTCCATGTGTAGGGGGAGAAATCCATGTAAAAGAAGGGTAGCTTGAAGAAATGAGAGGTACCGTGTTAAACTGTGTGCTGTCTTACTGGTGTCAGATACAGTAGGTTGTAGAACTCCTGTACCAACCAATTGTATCCCTTGGAATCCAAGATGATATTGTATTTACTGGGATAGTGATATTTTCATGGTTAGTAGTATTTTAAAATGTTGCACGTATGAGAATTTTATTAGAATAGACCTTTCAAACCAGTTGACTATTTATGTTTCTTGAAATAAATACTTCTGGTACTATGAATTATGGAGTATGTGCCTGATGGCTTTTATCAGCTTTATGTGGCTGAAGCAATTCTGGGCAATAATCACAGCGAAGGAGCAGGAATGTTGACTTGAACCACATTTTTTGAAGATTGCATTTAGTGTTAACTATGGAGTGTCTGTTTCTTTTCATTTGAGTACCTGTTTTAAAGTGGTGGGTGCCTTTTTGTTCAGTACTACTTAAAAAATCACACTTACTAAATGCTTTCAAGATACTGTCATCTAGTGATCTAGTTTGAATATTGATTTAGGGCTGCTTAGCTGTTAATAGGTACTTAGATAAATCAAAATGGGTTTCAATGGCATGAAATTACACAGGTGTTTGATGGGCAGTTGTCAGCTCAGTTAAAATAGTTCAGGGCCTTTGCCCTTTCCCCTTTTTCTGTTGTGTTTACACAGTTGTTACTGCAAGCTCAGGCAGAATTGTACAGGGAAATGATAGACTTAGAAAAGTCAGTTGATAAAAAATAATTTTTTTGACCGGTTTTTTCCCCAGATGTATCACAAAGTACCACATTCCATTTCAGTGCTGGCAGAATCCAAGCTTTTGGATGGGAGATGAGAAAAGGCAGCTCAGGAGAGGAGAAACTGCTTGAATTCTTGCTCAGAAGTTCTGGTCAAAATGTCCTCTAAATTAGGAATGTATGGACAGAAATATTTACTGTGATAGCTCAGCTGGATGCAAATGAACAGGCAGATAATCCTGACAGCAGAAGTGCTTCTTAGATTGTTAGTTTTCAGAGCTTGCATTGTCTTGTTCCTCCAAGTTCTTTTGAGATGCTGTTTTCTTTGCTTGTAGTAGTGTTGATTTTAGACAGCTTGCTAGATCCAGCAGATCTAACATTTAAAGGATTTGGCCCAGAAATTAAATACTAAATAAATCTTCAGGTGTACACTGAGAATATCGAAGGAAAGCCCACTGGAAGAGTCAGAGCACTGAAAAAATAATTATATAGATTACTGGAAATATTATTTTAAACTAGTTCTATTTAAACTAGTTGTAAATATACACATATGAAATGTAACTGTTCTTTTAGGTTGGATGGACAATGGCCTGAAGGACTGTTGGCTGTTAACAATACTCTGCAATTCAGCAGCCCTTTGACTTATAACTACACTGGGACTTACGTCTGTAAGGTGACTAATGCCCTTGGTCAGAGGAGTGATCAGAAGACTATCTACATATTAGGTAAGTTTTACTTCTCAGCAAAGACAGTATATTAACTTGAAACTGGTTTTTTTGTCAGTGATTGAATTAGAAAACTGAAGAGCCAGTTGCTGCATGAAATATATATGCTTTTTGTGTGAAAAGCTGTTGAAAGTGTGGATTTAAAAGCTATAGTGCAATTTGGGATTAAACTGACTGTTGAACAGCAACATATAGTGGAAATTCTTAAGGTTAAGGTGCTTCTGAGATCATTATTTTCTCTTGGCAGATAAATTGATGGTTTTTTGCAGTGTTAACCTGTGTTTGACAAGGCATATTGACTGCAATAAACAGTACCTTGTCTGTAATAAATTGGAAAAACAGATGTTGGTGGAAGGGGAACAACTACATTTAGAAAAGCTAAAGATGCTCTGTTTTAAGGAAGTTAGGGTTTTGTTCTGAATGTGTGTGTTGTATTCCAGTTACTTGTGTCGTTTTCTCAGGATGCAGATGGCCAATAATCATCAAGTTAAATACCTCATGCAGAACTGTTGTTGATCTGCTTAGTATCATATAGCAAATATTTGTGTCTGTTTAGCGCTACTGCTGTTAGAACATGCATCCTTGTATCATTAACACAATGTAATTAATGTTTTACCATGACACCTTTTTTTGTGAAAGAACAGCATGACTTACGGTACACGTGAATAGTTCTGTACAAGTGTGGAAATGCTGTTCAGATTTCCTTAAGGTATTAGGTAAATTAGCTTAGTATTTAGCTTGATCAATAAGTGCTAGTAGTATAGGGTTTTTTAAGGAAGATCATAGACAGGAAGATTAAAACTTCATTCTGTTGTATTGTGTTGCTGCTTTTCAGTAAGTTCTTGACATCAGTTATTTCATTAAGCAAATTAAGTGTCAGAGTGCATGTTGGCCTGTTAGAGGACACAAACAGAGTTGACGGATGCAAACATAGATGACTTCTGTTAAAACTCCATATGAACACTTAAGGGTTAAAATGAGAATTTAAGACTAAAGCTTTAAGTACAAGATGTTTGAAACCACATCAGTCAGAATTCACTTTTGACAGGTGTCTGAATCTTTAGAATGAATGATGGTGTTGCAGTCAGTGCCATAACTACACTGAAGGCCACTGTGGAAAGCTAATAAGTTCTAATTAACTGTCTAGTCAATGAGCTAGTTAACTGAAAACTTATAAATAGTTTGAGACAGTGGAATTACTTGTAAACAACTTAATAGCTAGAATTTTATATCATTTAAAAGACTTCAAGTGCTGCTGGTTGTTAGGAAAGTTATTTCTGTGAGAGTTACTTTTGGATGTTTTGGTTCTAATGCTGCTTCTATGAAGAAGATTTCATGACTGCATAGCAGTCTCAAAACAATTACCAAAACTGGCATGTTGTAAGAAATATCAATTCAAAAAATTATATCATTAAATAGGGTGAAACGTTTGACTAGAATGTAACTTCCAAATACACTTGCTCAAAAAATAACAATGCAGTTTAAAGCTCTGTTTTCAGCTCTATTCTAACTCTTGAGGAGTGGGGAGAAGTTTTTTCAAGTCCACTATTATTCAAATTGTCAGTTTTGTAAATATCTGCTGTAAGCAGACCTCATGCTTTTTACCGTGACTGTCATGCATGAAAATAGAAGGCTGTCATTCAAATCATATTTTCAGCTAACAGACTAAAACAGGCCAACCAGGAAATCATAGATAATATTTCCTAAGATGAATCAAGTTTTTGAAAAGCAGAGTAGGCATACAGGCTAGTTGGGCAGCAGTGATGGTTTACATTCTAGCCTAATGCAAACATTACACAGTTTGAACCGGCTCAGTGCAGAGATAGTTAAGCTGCAGTACTTGGTCTTTGCTGTGAACTGGTGGACGCTGTTTACATGTGTGTGGCTTTTCAGCTGTGCTCAGCAGCTTTGTTGTACTGTAGTCATTTAACTGCAATTAGCAAACCTTAGCTGTTTTCAGGGAGTGACAAAACTGAGCCTCGCTGGGTGAGGAATCGCACAGGGTCATGGTTTTGCTATTTAGGTGCACCAGTAACAACAAA
This sequence comes from Platysteira castanea, assembly GCA_013397175.1. NCBI lineage: Eukaryota > Metazoa > Chordata > Aves > Passeriformes > Platysteira > Platysteira castanea. The sequence continues at coordinate 464,656 of VYXC01003638.1, read as the reverse complement.
GGTTTTAGCTGACAGTAAATTTCAGTCTTCTAAAGTGTTAGGTTGATCATGCTGACAAACTGATTTAAAGCACTGTGTATAAACTTTTCATATATAGGAGACTTGATAAAAATGGGAGAGGTGAAGCAATTATTAGTGTAATACCGGTATTGTTTTCAGAAACAAATACTAAGCACACTTTATTGTAACTCTTAAGAATAACTTCTCAGTGTGATTGGTTCTTTAAATAATTGAAATGCCCTTAAATGATGCAGGATAGGCAAGTGGCTAATAATCAAACCACTTACCACCTTTAATATTTGACTTAACTCACCAGGTATCTATTAATGGCAAATGTGGCAGTGATGTACTGTAGAGCAATACGCTGAAATAATCAGTTTCTTTTTCTGTCTTTGCTCTTAGCCACTGTATAAAACTTGGCATAAAATGTGAAGTGAAACTTGGAAGTTAACGGACAAAACTGTATGATCACACCATCTTTCAAATTTTAATTATGAAGCTGTCAAAAAGGATTTATGAAGTTAATGTTTCTGAACAGTCACGATGCTGGTAGTTGTTAAGCTTTTTAACTGCTAAAAAAAAAACTGAAATGTGTTGTAGGATTGGAATGTAAGCTGAACAAAAAATTGCCTTTGGTCCTGATATATACTGTTGAAAACGTCAAAGCTATGTTTTTAATAAGTTCTTTTGTGCTCCTAAACTTTGTTTGGAAGTGGAGTACAGAAATGAAAGAGAAGTAGTTGACAGGAACTAAATGGTAAATTCACCAGCTTTTAGTTTCAGGAGATGATACATCTTTATAGGTATGGAAAAATACTGAAATAGTGTTTGAAGCCTGATACTTCTTTTTATAGTGCTTTTAAGGCACAGCTATCTTTGCTATTTTTATTAATTTGATGATGTAAAGTTAAACTTTCTCCATAGCTGTCCAGAAAAAGCAAGTCGTCCTCCTCACGGAGTTCAAGCATTGAAGTAACAGTTTACCAAAACAAGCTGTCAGCTTGATGTATAAAGCACTTCCTCGTGCAATATTGATTTACTCAGCTTTCTTACACAAGGAATTGAACTTTGTTTTCTTGGCTCTGTGTTCCTTCACCTTCATGCCGTTTACTGAGGCTTTCCCTTTCTCCCCTTGCAAGGGAGATGTGACCTGTGAGGCTTGCATTAAGGTAGGAACATACTTCCTCTGTCATGACAGCCTTTGGAAGAGATTACTTTTGTTAAAAGTAAAGCCAGCCTTTGTTAGGCAGCAATCCTAGGAAGGTGTTGTTTGTAAGTACAGGGTCACCTTCTTATAGAGTGGGCACTGTCAGGATTAACTCAGCAGAGACTGATGGTTGGTTTTACTGTTTGCTGCTTCATATATAAACTTCTCTTATGAGAAGTGATTTGTAAATACAGGCACTCCTTTATTTTCTAAATTACATATTGGAAGGGATGTTGACAAACTGCTCTTTAGCAAAGGGCTTTTGCTCCCTGGTCTAGCAGGCTTTGAAATTTCAGTGGTCTTCCTGAATATTCTTCCATGCTGGAGGTTAAGTTAATAAGAAGTTTCTCTTGTATCCCCAAAAAAAGCCAAAATCTTTTATTTGGTGCATGAAAATCCCAGCTAGAAACCACAAAAGCACACTGAACTTTGAAAGTGGATGACTGATGAGAGAAAGTGTTGGTACCAGTCTTAGTATTATGCTGCCAAAATAGAGGTGGGGGGACACACACTGAAAATAATCCTAAGGCAAATGTTTAGCTCCAGGGTGGAACCTTTGTAGGTAAGGCATTGTGGGGAGAGGGTAATGCAGTGTCCTCACCTATTACTTGACATTAGAGTAGCAGTGGTTGGAGAAAGAGGACTCTGAATGTCTGAGAGTAAGTGATTTGGAAATGTATCATTTTTTATAACATGGAAAGCTGACTTTCCCTGCTGTCATAAAGGAGTTGCTACATAAACTTTTCAGCAGTTGAAAGAAAGGGCCAATTTTTAAGACCCAGTTGCAAAGAATTATTATTTATTTTTTAAGTACTTAACATCTAAGGATAATTTAGGAAGAACAGCAAGACACAGTAGTAAGTATGTATCTGTGCAAACATACAAGTAATACATATACAGGCAGATACTTGCCACTCAATAAAATGAGATGTGCAAAGAGATCTTGTAATTTGTGCAAAGTCAGTTAATTTTTGGATTAGAAGTAACTGATAGCACGTCCTTGTCTTGTAGGAGGCAAAAAGAAGGGACATTTGTATCTTGAATGGTGTGGGGTTGTTTTTTTCAAATAGAGAGAACTGTTTGGCCACTCTGTTGTGGCTTTTGGAATCAGACAGACTTTGACTCTCTAGATTAATACACAACAACTTTCCAAGGAACCTTTCCCTCCAAAACTTTATTTCTGTAATGTTTAAATTACCAATTTTAACCCAAGGAAATTGTGCCAATATTTAATTATTTTGCCTGTTACAGAGCTGGTCACTTTACCTCTCAAACACTTCACAGTGGGCCAAATCCAAAATGGTTTATGGTTTCAGAATATTGTGTTCTCTAGTTGATCTTTTTACAATGATAAGCTGATAATACCAAGACAGGACTTAAACCTAAGACATTGAAGATAGGGGTCTGGTTTTAAGGATGATTCATCCATCTCTTTCCACTTTCATCTCTCTGACACTTGGCTTATTGTTGGCTTTGAATTGGCACAGAAACAGAGATGAGTCCCAGACATTTGAAGGATGTGGTACTGCAGGAGGATTGAAGTGGGAAGATTAAGTGTTTGGAGCATGAAACATGTCATGTTAGGTGGTTGCCTGTACTAAATTGTAGAAACTCACCTGCTGAAGATAAGTTCTTTGTATTGTATGAGCTGAGAAAATGCAATGAAGAAGTCATTTAAGGGAAAAAATAAAAATATCAAACTGACACTGTTGAAAGTTGGTACTGACTTTCATGGGAAACATCTGGAAAATAATTAATAGAGTGAAAACTAAGCAGTGCACAGGGACCATGGTCCTTTAATTTGAGGTGGTATCAGAGCTTCATTTGAAGTCAAGAGCAAGTGTTGCATTTATTGGCAGAAAACTGTGTCAAAGGCTTTGAAACTAACTAGGAAAACTTGGCTTCTTTATGTTAATGAAGGAGCCAATTGACTTGCTATATTCATACCAGAAAATTGGTTTTTGCTTTCTTTAGTTATGTCTCTTATTTTAATGGGGGTGGTAGCTATGTAGAAGTAGAAGAAATTTTGGGGTCTTCGCTTGTCCTCATCATTATTACAGGGTACATGTAATAAGGATTTGAACAGGGCCCAGAACACAGTAAGAGACAAAAACTGAAATCAAGATGCATTCAAACTAAACCCAAATATTTCCCAGAATTTCTGCTACTTTCAGCTTTTTGACCTGCGTGGATATTTTAATATGTTGTTGTGCTTTGTGCAACAACAGAAGCCTACATCAGTGAAAGAGACAAGACCTGTTAAACATTGGGTCGTAAGTAAAATGTTAAAGGAAGTCATCAGAAGGAAATTGTTGCTTTTGAATAAAGTGAAATATGAAACAAAATTTAAATGATGCCCTTAATGTTTTGTGGAAAGCATTAAAAACTCAAACATGTATCAGTGATTATGTGAAATATTATAGTTAAAGAACTTGCTGATATGAAATGATGTTGTCTCTCATAGCAACAGATGAGAGTGGCATTTTCTTGATTTGGAGATGGCATTTGAGATATGATTTGCAAGCAAAATGTTATGAGGTAGACATAAAACTTTGGCATTCCTGATCTTAATTTTGTTCTCTATTTGGGAAACTTGCTTGGTACAGGAAGTAAAAAAAAAAAGTTAGTTTTACATTTAGAAAGCCCTGGGTGACATCAGAAGTGAACTCACATAGTTGTAATTGGCCTTATAAACAAGAAGGGACAGTTTTAATTTTGTCATTCTTCAACAATAAAAGGTACTGAAACAAATAAACCTTAGAGGTATTGTGGTTATGTATTGCAGAAATACATACAAACAAATGCTTAATTGAGCCTGGGTTTGCAATTGATTTAATACATTAATTAGTGCTTGCCGGTAATGCAGCTGGACAACCTGACAACTGGTAGACAAATGGGAAGTTTTCAAGGAGAAAGTTTTTTTATAAAACCCTGAATTTCTAATACATTAATAAGGTTGTAATTGCCACTGTGCTTATTTCCCATATGCCATAGTTAAATTTGCCAGGATGCAAATACTACATATTCGTGGATGTGGAGGATAGGACTTAAGACCTCAGTATCAAAGGCAAAACAATTATGAAGCCAGTTAATTAAAACCAAACAAGTATATATAGCCTGAAAGGATTTTGCTGGTACTGTTTGAAATTGTATTTTAAGATCACAAATCTTTTGTCTAAAGCAAATACCTTTTCAAGGAAGAGAGGTTTGCACTTCTTGACCTAGGGATGTGTGGGACATAGGACCCTGGTAACTTGGATTCTTAAATCTCTACTTCTTTGTTAAATTATCGAACTCACTTTAAATCAATTTTTACTAAAATCATAATCTGAATTCATTTTATTCATTTTGGTAGTGCATCTTTCTTGTTCCATTTCCTGTCTTCTGTCAAATTAATTCCATTTATGTATAGTTCCTTAACGAACCATCCCTTTTTACACGGCTAAGGAATATAATTATGCCTTTTGAAAAATCTGTGTAAAACTTTACTTACGTCATGCTTAAAATGTTGCATTCAGCAGCAAGGTGTGTAGTGATCATGACAAATGTGAGAATTTTGTCTAGTATGAGAAAGTTGTATGTCTGTCTCTGAGTAGTAGGATTAAAAATCGTATTTATGGCTATAGAATTGTGATTTGTCAAATAACTGAAGGCTTGACAGAGCTCTAGTTCTATCTGGTTTACTCTGTGGTGGTAAATCTAGGGTACCTCTAATGTGGTGGTAGTACTGCTTTCTTGAATCTTGCTTGTGGGCATTTAACTGAATAACATGATATAATGAGCTACTTGGCTGTCCATGTAATATTCTCTCTGAAAGGTTCAAGCTGTAATAACATGTTTAGTATTGCTTTATTGATTTTAAAATAATTAGCTTGCATTGGGCAAGGCAAAAAGTAATTTTTTTGAGTGTGGCATAGAAATAAGAAGTGGCATTGTATATAATATTATGATTGACGGGTATAATCTCAGTGTCATGAGCCTGTCACTTGGAACCTTGTCCGCAATAGAGATGCATACATCTCCAGTAGACCTAAAGAACAAAGGAAAAAGCTGCATGCTGGAGAAGCTTGGTATCTGGCAGTCCCTTGTTTACATGCATAACCTGACATGAAATCGGTTGATATTTTATATTGAGGAATAAATATGGAAATTTCTTTGTGCATGAAGGATCAAATGGCTTATAGAAGGAGTGCATAGAAATAATTTTTGGTTCAAATGTTTAATTTTTTTATTATTTTAAAAACCTGAAGTCTCCTTGCTCAACATAAGTGTTACTTTGAGATTAATACATGCCATTTTTAACTATGCTTCTTTCACTAATCCCAAGGTGAGGCTGAGTAAGTTTTATTAATGAAAGAAATGTTTTTGGAGAGAATAGCTTAAAAATCAATAGTTCACATGACTGAGCATACAACTCATAGTTTTTCATTCTTATGTTCAGTGCCCTGAATCATTTCTGAATGGGGAATTTAATATGGAATAACTGACTCTGTGGCATAATCAATGATTTGATCGAGAATTCCCTATGGCTGGATGGAGAGTTAGAGGACTGCTTGGGTTTTTCCTCTTTGGAGGAGGTAAATAATGATGGACAGTCAACATCTGAGTGGAAAAACTCCATCTCCTTACTTTGAGGAGGGCAAATTGTCTACCTTAAGGTTATTTTTATTTTGTTCACTCCCCATACTTTCTGTCCTGCTGCAACTTAACTCAAAGTCATGTGTAAGGAAGCTAGTTCAAAGCTTGTGAGTAATTTAAGACTTTTATAGTGCCATGAACTTGAGAATGAAAAACTATTCTTGTAGAACATACCCATCAACTTTGCTTTCTTATAAACCCTTAACTGATTTAGCTCGCATTGACATTCTGTGCCTTTTCTGTGTCTTGTCTACTTCTTTGCTCTTTCCATTAGATCCTCCTACTACTACCACTCGACTGCCCACGGTTCCCTGGCATCCTTCGACTGATGGCACCACAGGTTTAGCAACAGAACCTAGAATAATAAATTTCCCAACATCAAAGCCAACAAAGCAGGACGACACTTGGGGTATTATCGTCGGTTGTGTGGTGGGTGGGGTTCTTTTACTGTTACTTCTCGGTACTCTGGTTGGAGTTGCCTGCTATAGGAGAAGAAAGACATTCCGCGGTGACTACTTTGCTAAGAGCTACATTCCACCATCAGATATGCAAAAAGAGTCCCAAATAGATGTTCTTCAGTCAGATGATATGGGTTCTTACCCTGGCAGTATAAAAAAAGAAACAAAGCACCCAATGAACTTAATATCTAAAGATTACTTAGAAGACCCTGGAAAACCTGAGTTGAACAATATAGACAATACTAACAGGTACCAGGACCGTTATGAAAGACCAATGGATTACCATGAAGGTGGAACATTTGGAATGGGTTTTATGCGTGGTGAATTTTATGACGATGATGACTTTGTTTCTCACTTAGATGGCGCGGTAATATCTCGGAGGGAGTGGTATGTGTAGTAACCACTAAAAACTAAACATGTACCTGCAGTTCACTTCATCGGCTGGTCACTTTCAGATTGTTTATACTTACACAAGAGGAGGAATAAACTTTTTGAAACTTTATTTTGAAGGTTTTTATATTGTGACTTGACACAATGGAAATACTGAATCTGGGGGAAATGTATTTGAGCTGCTTTTTTTTCCCAATGCTGTACTACTGTTTGAGTTTTAACACAGAGTGCTTATATTGGTCTATGTCAGAGGTAAAAAAAAAAAAAGGCTAAATTAAAGTTGCCATTCAATATTGTTAAAGAATAAAATGTGGCTGTCTTGGCTCTCTGATTTAAAAATAAGTTTACCCAAGGCAATGATCAGATATAATCTTTGGGGGCTTCGAATTACTCCAATCTAGGTGTCATCCATGGTAAACTTAATACTTCTGTATAGAAAATACTTTACCAATTGAAATGAGTTACAGCAGAATTAAAGCTTTATTTTCTAGGGTTTTTTCTGCATAAAAATGAATACCTCTTAGCATTTTAATGAGCCTTCTTGTAACTATATACTTAAAAGTTAAGTCATTGCACTGAAACTAACTTATGAACAACATTTTGAGGAGTAACTGTAAACAGGTTAAAGGCTTGTATTTGAATAAGATGAAAAGTTATTTTTTTATAGTCATTGGTTTCTAAAGCTTATTCTAGTGTCTGGATATATACATACAGTAAGATGTTTTGTTAGGCCTGCAATTGGCAGGATGTCAAAACTCATTAGTGCATACAAGATGCTCTTTGCAAGTACACAGGGTGCAATTTGTGAGACCTGTTTTGGAGGCTTTGTGGGAATCTTACCATTGGATTTAAAAGCTTGTTAATTGGACACAACTAAGGAGAAGAGACCCATATAGATTCCACAGCTGGAGGCTAATGTGAATGTGCTTGTTTTCCCAGGTGCCAAAAAGCATTAGAGTTTCTATGACCAGAAGTTAAAACAGCGGTTTTACGCTGCTTCTGACTAACTTACAATGCTTGCTTTGAAGAGAGTAACCAGAGTTTCAGATTATTAGTAGGGAAGTGGACATTTGCACTGCTACTTCAGGTATTGAAAGTGCACTCTCCAATGGTGCAACTAAAGAGTCTATGAAACAGGAATTCAGATGATTTGTGCAGTCTCTGTACCGCAGTGGATTTGTTTTCCCTGCAAATAATCAATACTGATTTTACATGTTCTTTAAAATGACATTGTATCCCTTATATGTAGGACATCTTGTCTGACATCTGAAATAGTTCTACTTTGTCTTGAGCAGATTCACCAAACTAAATCTGCTGATTATGTGAGGAGGAATGAAATAACTTTAGATGAATTGCAGAACAACGATAAATTCATAAGTAGAATAGTAAATCTTTTGAAGTGCCATTTTTAAGTGTTTAGCTTGAGGAAATTGAAGCTGATAAGGCTATTAGTATTTGAAACCTGAAAAGGGAAAAAGTCTCTGCTACCATTGACGTGAAATAGGCTGCATAATTACAGCTGCTTCATGAGTGTTCATGCTGGAAGTTCTTTTCTATCCTCATGATGTTTGGTAGCTTACAGCATTTAGAGTCACAAAAATAGTTGTATTGAGCGTTGTAGACAATACACTGTGATTGCATATGACTGCATGTCTTTAAAAAAGATTAAGACAACAGCTTTATTTGAAATTCAAATGGAAAAGCATCCCTAAACAGCTTAAGTTTGGGTTTGGATTAATGGAGTACTGATACATGATTGACCAAAGTCTCAAAAACAATAGCAAGTGATATTGTGGTTATCTGTAGTTTGAGTGCAAACACAAGAAAAGGAGTGAAATTTCTAGCAGAGGCTTCTGATCCAAATTATTTCTGGAATAAAGAGATTATACCTCTCTTCAAATAAAAAATACTTGATATATCATCTTTAAAAGATGGTGTTACTTGGAAATAAACATAACCATAAACCAGTTTTCCACATGGGATATCTTGCTTTTGTCTCTGTGGATTTTTTGCTTTGATTTTTAAAATATATATATATTTAATTCCTATGGGTTAAGAAGTTGAAATGTTCTGGAGTTGAAGTTATTAATAGGGATAGGGCTTACATGTGTTGCAATGTTTTGTACATTACGTCTACTGTAAAAAGAATTGATTGTACGTACAAATGGCTGTTGTGTGAATAAACTTTTTCTTACATTCTGGAACATAGGTAGTGTTCAAAAATGTTTCACAGGTATGTTCTTAAGAGTTGGAGATGGAAAAGCACAATAAACCCAGAGGCTGGATAGAATGAACTGAAGTGTTTAAGCTGTTTGAGATGGGCTGTTAGTATTTCCCCTTGGAGACCCTAAGCTTATAAAACAAGTGTCTTCAGAAACTCTTTTAAGAAGATTAAGAGAATGATAAATAGAGGTGGTTGCTGTCCAAAACATTTCATTTCAAGCACAGCTGATAAACTAAGAATTGCATACTTAAAAATAGCCTTGTTTTTTCATTCTGTTGTCTTTGTTTGCTTTAACCGTATTTCTTGGGAGTTAATTTCCATCTATTTCTGCTGGTTAAAATGCTTTGTAGGTGGCACCATGGATCTTGGATGCTCTCTGGCTTGTTCAGCTTGGCATGGTGGTCTGGGTTTATGATCATTCCGCTGGTTAGACTGATGTTTTGTCAAAGCAGTTCAAAAAACTAAATTAAGTGTGCCCTGTGGTAGTTGCACTTAAGTGCCTCTGTCACTACACTTGCTGGGATATTACTATTTTTCCTGGTGTTCAGAAGCAAATGGGTGGTTATTGTCATCTCACCCAAAATGAGATTCAAAGACTGGACTTTGATTGAAAGTATAATACTTTTTGATGTTTTAACATTATAGCAGAATTTACTAGAAGAAAAGGCACCATGAAGTTAGGATGAAGCAGTCCAGAAACTCTTCTGGTGTAATCACAAGACCAAAGCATCTTCAGGAATTCTGGACCTAAGAATGTATATTACTTAGTTGATACTTTCTCACTTAAAGAAGAGGGCACTCAGTGTAAAATGAAGCCAGTTAAAATGCAGTGGTTAGGTGACCTTTCCACTGATTCATGTGACCATTCTTCAGGAAAAATATGAATTATGCTTTTTGTAGTTTAAGCTCAGCTTGCAGCTAAGCACCACACAACTGCTTGCTTCCCCTGCCCCCTTCTCCTCCCACCCCAGTGGAATGGGGAGGAGAATCAAAAGTAAAACCTATAGGTTGAGATAGGGACAGTTTAATAATTGAAAACAAAGTAAAATATAATAATAATAATTAATAATGATAATGAAAGGAGGGGAAAGAACAAACAAGTGATGCACAACACTCCTTTCTGGGTAATTTCCCCGGTTTATATACTCGGCATGGTGTTCTGTGGTGTGGAATATCCCTTTGGGCAGTTCAGGTCACCTGTCCTAACTATGCTCCCTCCCTCCCAGTTTTCTTTTGTGCAGCTCCTCACCAGCAGAGCGTGAGACACACACGCAAAATAAAAGTCCTTGACTTTAAATAAACACTACTTAGCAAAACCCAAAACATGGGTGGGTTATCAACATTATTCTCATGCTGAATCCAAACCACTGTACCAGCTCCTGAGAAGAAGTTAACTCTATCCCAGCCAAAGCCAGAACAGTTTATAGTGTCCAGGCTGGTATCTGACGGACGCATGGAGCTTATGCCAGGAAAGCTGTTGCATAAACCTAATGTGGTGTCTTGCATTCATCTTGAGGAGGGAAGTAACTTTTGCAAGTTGTTACTTGGAATTTTTTCCTTGTCACAAAAAAAAGCTTTTTTTTCAGTTTTTATCAAGTTACTTGAATACACTTTTCTAAGTGTGATCCCAGGGAAATACTCATGTCAGATTTTTCATAAGCAGTGAGGGGACAGGAATGGCTTTATTAGAGTGCAAGTCAAGTGTTGTATTTTGGGGTTTTTTTTTTAATTGAGGGATTTTGCTCAGCTTTCCAGCATACAGGCAGAACAACATTAGAAAGCTGAGGAACTGATAAATTGTATTGCATAGTTTCAGGGGTTTTATCTGTGAATAGAACATACAGCTGAAGAGGCTCTTAAAATTTCCTTCAGTAAGAGATTAAATAGAGAACGGTTGTGTTGTGTTTGGATAATAGCTGAAGTAGGCTGCTTAGAAATATGTTGCAGGTATAGAACTGTGTTAGTTTTCAATTTCTTTGCTGTTAAATTTTCTGATTAAGTAATCAGTGTAAATCAGAGCATTATTTAATGTATGCTGCCTAAATTTTGTAGGTAAGTGTTTAGTGCAGCTGACATGAATTATTCCAGTTGTGAAATTTTTTGTTGAACCTGTTGGTGCAAATTTGAAGCACTGATGATTTTAAGTGAAAGTATGGTAGCAGGTTTTTCAGTTCTGAGACTTAAAAATTGATTTCTAAGCATAGTGAAAGGAGTGGCCTTTAAAGACTGACAAGTCTGTTAATTCAGTATGAGTTGTTCAGCATTGGATTTGACAATGCTAAGGTCAAAAGAAAAATGCTTTAAAAAGAAAAAAACACAGCATTTTCTCTCCCCTTATTAAAATTTATTTATGAAAATTGCTTTCTTGTAGCTTGACGTGTGAAGTCATAAAGATGATAGATGGTCTTAGGGGTTGCTTTGATAAGTGTAAGCCAAGTATTTAGTGTTTGTTTGCGTGTTCATTGCTCCTAGTAGTATATGGCTTTTTCACCCCCATTTTAAGTTTTTCCTTTTTGCTTTCTCCAGATTTAAGTGTCTTTGAAGAAAGATTATCAATAAACTGTAGTTGCCCAGGTTTTTGAATTAACACCTTGTTAGCTCATTTAAGTGCAAACCATATGTTTTGTAATGTCATCATACCTTGAAATTGAGACTGAAAGCATGCTGCTAGTACTTACTAAAAGTAGTCCATGAAATTTTTGAAATCAGGTTTTGATTTCGTGAACTCTGTTAATTCCTCCAGTTTTTTAGTTGGGTAAGTTGAAGCAATACTGCAGTATGCTAGTGCAGGACAAGGCTTTCTGTTTGGTGGTGGAAGGAAGAAGCATTTCACAGAACAATGCTGAAGTGTCTTATCTGAGTATTGAAAGTATATGAACTTCTTAAAGTTGTAATCTATGCTATCACATTGCAGATGTGCCCTTTAAGCAGACATCTTCTGTTGCTGTAGCAGGGGCTGTGATTGGAGCAGTCCTTGCTCTTTTTATCATTACCATCTTTGTGACAGTGCTGCTGACCCCAAGGAAGAAAAGACCAGCCTATCTTGACAAAGTGTGAGTATGTGTTGGACTTTTTTTTTTTTTAATCAGTTGAAAACAATATGCAGAAAGCATTTGTTCTATACAGGAATATAAGTGTCTGACTTAATCTAGTAGCTGTTCAGCTTTCGTAATTTTAGGGCTCTATTTTCAGAGTAGACAAATGTGAAATCACACTTGCATTTCTGAAAAAGAAATGAGAAAGGTAAGAAAGAATGACTTCAGAGGTAATACAATGCTTTATCTCTTGAGAAGTTTGGTTTTTTTGAAAGAAAACTACTCATGGGTTTAACTGGAGGGCAAAGGAGAGTCCCTTCTTGACTGATGCCAGTGACTGCTAGCTTGTTGTAACTGTGACTCTAACTTGAAAGTAAATTGTCCATGCTTTGCAGATGTGAAGGCCCCCTAAAACTAATCCTGCTAGTTTTATAAAATTAAGCAAGCTCCCACAGATACGTGCTTAGAAATTACTGACTTGTGCTTTCTGGAATGTTGGTTGTTTCTTCAAGTCTCTGGCACAGACATGCAGTTTACTTTATTCAGCATCCAATGTGATCAAATAAAAAAGAAACAAAAAAGGTCTGAAAATATTTTGTCAGTTAAAGTGGATTATGTCTAGATCCTTTTTGGAACATGCATAAAAAAGTGACAAGGGCTTTGAATAGCTGTAAATATGAGTCTTCTCACATCCTATATACAGTTAACACTTAATCTGAATGAGAAATGAAAATGTTGCTTGTGTCTGTACATGTAGTTAATGAGAAGTAGAGTAAAATACCTTAGAGCCTTTAGCATAAAATAAGTTTCCTCAGTTGCATTGAGCTAGCAAGATGAGTCAAGAGTCTTCTTCTGAGCAATTTCTAACATGGTTAGAAATGCTGTTTTCTTGTTTGTTTCTCTTAAATTCTGTATCTGAAGCATATTTATATGAATGTTCTTAAACATTTAAATTCCTTTATAACCATTTGCTTTCCCTGAGAAGGTTACAACAGAAAAAGTCTTGTGTGTAAGAAGAGATAGTAAGGCTTTCTCAAAGGCTTTTTAAGGAAAGGCTATAGTTTAAAATGTTGTTCAAGCTGTATGTCATAACTTAGAAACTGATAGATACCAGTAGTCTCTAATCCTCCTTAGCTGGAGTGTATGGGGGAAAGTTCAGTCTGCTGAACACAGTATGGAATAAATAACAAATTGTAGGTGGTGCTTTTCTATAAAAAGTGTGTGGCTGAATAATAGCCAGTGGTCGACACGTTCCATTACAATAGATCATATCTGAGTCATTGCTGACTGAAAGGTGCTTGTCCCTGAGTACTGAGTGTTGGGTGATTTGGCAGTTAATACCTGACCATTCAATTGGACTTCACGAACATGATGTGTCATATTTCATTCTTTCTTTACTACAGGATTGATCTTCCACCCACTCACAAACCAGCCTCCTTTGAGGAGAGAACATTCTCAGTACCACAGAAAGAAACTATGCTTCAGGTGAGTAAGTGTTTATATGCATCTTAAATTGATTTAAGGAAACCATTAACTTTGTTTATTATGTTAATGTAGTCTGATTTTGCTTTCCTGGTAATATATGGAGCCTTTCAATTGTTTCACAACCAAGCTGTTTCCCTGCGTATGTGATATCCGAATCTCTTATCTGTAATGCTAAAGTCATCCTTAGAGATCAGGAAAGTGGTAGACAGATCATCTTGTGTTTCTAACAGTGTTTGACAGACACAGCTCCTTTTGAGTTGGAAAAACCTATAGTTGAAATTCTGTGGTGAGAGAATATACATAGCTTTATAAAGCAGTCTTCATAAGGGGGAAAAATTATGCTTGGTAAACTTAAAAGGGACCTCATCATCAGCTCCCTTGCTAGTAACAACTGCCATTCTTTTGAGTTATTAACATATAAGGGGTTGGGATATATTGGAATTTGGGCTTTGACATGGCTAATTTACCAAAGTATGGGTTTGATTCTCATTGAAGATCATTGAATCACTTTTAAATACTTAAAATTATGTAACTTCTAGCTTTATCTTTTCTTCTTGCGTTTACCAGCAATAAAAGACCCATACTAATTTGGTGACAAGTAGTTGAATTTTTAGTGTGCTTTCAGAGGTAGCTTCTTGTCATCTAAAGTAATGCTGTCCAAGCAAGACAGCAATAGGCAAAAAAGTTCTTTATCAGCATTTAGTGTTTGTGTGGGTGTAGTCTGATCAAACAGGCTCATAGAGGTCACACTGGAAAGCTGATTCTAGCAAATGAAACAGTTTGAATAAGTGGGGAGCAGGGATGGATAGGGCTACATTCTTCCATACAGCATGGTTTTGAGGTAGAGTGGACTGCTTGGGAAACTCCAGGTGAATTCAGGCTTCTCTTGCACTAGGCATTATAGAGGAGATCAGTTCATGAGAGATGGCTTAAGCTAATATCATTGATTATTACACTTCATATAATAAACCAGTCAGCTAATGAAAACTATAGATCCTGGCCATGGCCCCTAAAGTGTCTTGTGTGTGTGCGTGTTTATGTTAAATTAGTCAGATTTTTTAGATTTCTGCTTACACTGAAGAAAACTTCCATGACCTATGAGTATTTGTAAGAATGATTGTACTTGTTTTTAATGAAATTTTTGTTCCATCCTCAGTACATAGCATAAATAATGTGATTCTAACCACTTATGTGCTCAATAATAGCACTAAGGTAATAAAGACAAGCATTTGTTTATAAAAAATATCATTTGTCCAATACTATGATGTATCTTTGCAGCTTTGAGGACCTATAAAAGTCCTTTCTCATAGAGGGGAAAAATATCTTCACCTACCTGTGAGAAGGATTTTGATGGAGTTCTTAATAATGTTGAAAATAGTCTTGTAGATTTTCTTTGTGATTGATGGTTACTAGAGCTCATCAAATATCAGTTGCTGATAAAAGCTTTCCTTATGTTGTAAATGTTACAGTGAGTAATACTTGTGTATATTGTTGCTGAGTGAAGCAAGAAATATTCTGAGATCCATTCCTGCTTTTAGTAGCAGCCCGATGATTATAACATTGTGAAGATAGAAAACATTTTGTTGACATAAAGAATAACAGGTTTTCATCTTTTTACCTTAAAGGCAATCTAGCACCAAAGATGGCACAAAAGTACCAATGCTTTTCTGTGCTCAGGTTGGGCATCTTAGCTATTTCTTCTGTCACTACTGTACGCAACAATTGCAATTTTTATGAATCATTCTTTTGCTAATATTCCTGCCTAAAGTATTTGAAAAATATTGTCTTGCTTATAGAATCAAAATATATGGTCTGTTGTGGTATTTGAGCATCTGTAGTGCTGCTAGATTGCAAAATGACAACACAAGGAAATGCAATTATTTGTCTTTTACAGAGCTACTTATAAAGGAGGTAGACATAAGAGGATGTGTACCTTATTGCTTTCCTCTTCAGAACTTCGCTGTCTTTGAATTCTTTCTAGGTTGTGCCTACTGTGGCTTCTGTTAATGCATACTAACGAACTTCGGCTGAAGGTGACTGTAGTCTTGGAATGGTTAATTAAATGTTTTATGAAAATGTATTTTTTAAATAGAGAAAAAACTGTAAAGAGACTGAATTGGATATTAGTTTTCCTCAAGTTGGATAAACAGAGTTTTAAGTTGTTTTGAGAGGAGAAAGATTCCTCTTCAGGTTAGGTGTTAACTAGGCTTTATTTAGGAGGTGGATGTTGGCATAACACTGTTAGTGTACCTGTCGTCTTCTCTCTGTGGAACTCCAGAACTGAAAAGAACTGGAGCTAGAGGCTGTCTTCCTAGCTGATACTGCATCTAATCAGTATGTACTCTGTTATGCTTGAAGAAAGAGCTTCATTTTATCTAACAGAAATAAATGTCAAAATACTGGCTTTGGCCAAGAAGTGATTGGTTGCATTGTTTTGGTGTAACAAGCCAACCTTTGGGTAGCTGTAAAGAGGCAAAAGAAACAAGTTAGCAGCCTGTCAGGATGTCTCATCCTGTGTGACCTAATGTCTGTGCTCAGCACTGTACTGTCTGATGTTCTGAACGCTGCCTTGCCTACCATGAATGAGAAGCAGGTGAGCCCTCTCCCTGGGAGTTCAGATGTAAACTTCTGGATGTGCTGAAGACAACTGTAGGGGAAGTGTCATTGCTTTGGCAACCACAGTAGATGATCAGTGCGGTCCGAGTGGAAATGATAGGCTGCACAAAGGTGCAAAGTAAAGAAGAGTGAATTTAAATGGTGTCGTCTGCATACTCACAATAACTTAGAATTGAAAGTGGATTGATTCAATTTAGGCTGATTCTGGTAAGTTGTTATAAATAATGTGCAAGTTTTTCAATGTTCTGTACTGTTATTGTTCAAATCATGGACAGTAGCTTTTTTTTGATCTTGTAAAGTATTCGAGATTCAACTGATGATACTGAAATTCTCTAGTTTGTATCTCAGCAATCAGTATTTAATTAATTTTATGCATATCTGAGTCAGTAGGTGACTGTATTAGAGTGAAGTGTTGTAGACCTGTAATAACACTGGATAGCCAGTGTCTTTCATGGGTACTTCTTGAGACTTGGAAGCTTTAAGTTTACTTTAAATATATGTTATCATTTACATGCTAGTGTCAATAATGAGGTACCAGTATGTACAAGTACTATATAACTGAGTACTCATAATTTTTCTGCACTGGTATTTGCAGATACCAATTCATGTACTCATGTGAATCACCTCAGAACTGAGTAAAACTGGTTGACTTACGGCCCTAAGAGTGAGGCAAAAGTCCAAAACATAGGAATGCTGTGGAAAAAAAATTACATTATAGTTTTATTTATTATGAAGATTGTAGGTTCATCTTTGTCAACTCTTTTGTCAACAGCACTATTGCTTTTGTCTGGGTATTCTTTTAATAATCGTTGTCATGGAAATACTATCCTGTTACTCAGAACTATTTATTACATGTAATGTGAAAGAGTGACGAGCAGCCTGAAGGTTACGTCCTTGGTAAGAGAGGAATCTCTGCTTGGCAACACAGTTTTTGAGGTGAATCAGAAAGAAGTTGAGCAATGGAAGGATTCCAGTGGCTTAAAGAGGAATTTTTCTATTACATAATATTTTAAAAAGGAGTGTAAGAGGGTGCGCTAATTCCAGCAGTCCTTGGAACCATTAGAGTTAGCTTCACTCTTTTAAACACTATATTACTAAGAAGCAAAAACTGCTTTCATTTCCTCTGAATGTGCTTGAGATGGGCAGTCTTTGACAATGTGAAAGAGCTGAAGTTGTTATTATTACCTTGACAGGTGCTTCTGAAGGAAAGAGAAAAAACATGTTTTGCACAGTGCAGTGCAACATTCAGAGTTGTTGATGGATTCAGAATTTAACAGGGCTCTTCTGCAGAAACAGGAGTAAGAGTGGGATATGGGAAATGCAGCCCAGTAGGTTGGTCTGGCCATTAGAAGACTGACTTTAGATTTGCAGCTTGGAAGAATGCCTCACTTATTTAGCCAGGCAAAGCTCTTTAACTGTAGTATTTGTATTACTGATCAAAACAGGAGAGAAGACGGAATTGTCTCAGCACCATTAAAAGCATAAAACACCGTTTACCAAATGATGATATTTCTGAGTCAAATTTGAAAACATCAGCCACGGAACCCTTAAACCCAGTATAATATTAATTCATTTATAGATTAGGGCTCTCTTGCATTCTTCTAGTTCTTTTCCTACTGCTTTTCATACAGGTGGGAATATCTCTTCCTTGATGAAAAATGAAGCGTTATCGTTATCATTTGTCTTACACCAAAGAACTGTTTATGCAAACAAGATTGAATGGAAGGGAGCACAAAATGGGCATAGATAAAATCATCTGTATTGATAAAGGATCTTGCACTAGGAAAAAAAAAATTACCAGGTAGGGGTTAGAACAAGGCACAAGCTGTTTTTTGTTAGTGGATCCCTTAGTAATGGAATTTCTAAATTGGAAAGGATCAGAAAATGTAAGATGAAGTTTCTGGTGAGATCACTGGTTTTAGGCTTTTGAAGAACTGTTTGAGAAGGAGAATTCTCACAGTAAAACCAAGGTTTTATGAAACTCTGCAAAATGTAATGGTAAGACGTGTTGGACTTCTGTTAGGAATCCAAGCACAGAACCCCAGATTGTTTCCATGCAGGAAGACGCAGACTATGTAGCTCAGCACCAGTTTTGTTTGATGGAATCCGATGATTTTGGTTCTGTCACTTGCTCCATGGCTGTAAAATGTATAATTTCATGATCTAGCAAAGGTGTTGTCTTTTCATGCCGTGTGAGATTTCCTTTGACTTACAGTTTTAATTGAATAAATGAACTGACTGGAATTTGCTGTTCTGGTTTCCAGTGTGTGTCTAAATCATGTCCACATCCATTGTTGGTAGAATTTCTCAAGCAAGCAGATTTTTTTGTTTGTTTGTTTAAAGAGCTTTTGGTGGTGAAGATGGGACTGTTCTTGTTCCCCATCTGTGTTTTACCTTCTTATGTGGTGAACTCATGCTCTTAGCTCAGGTATGAAAGAGCAATGCTGCCTTCTAAGTGGTAAATCACAGAAATGCAGATTGCATTTTAGGACTTGAGAAGCAAAAGCAGCGTGACTTTAAGGGCAGGAGAGGACACTTTGAAATTGAATTACAAGACAAAAGTTTAATAAACTAAAGTTGGAAAAACAGACCTGTGAAGATGGTGAAAAATAACTTGGAGGAGTGGAGGAAGTAGGAATTATTATATGGTTTTTTAAGTAGTTTTACAATGCATTTGGGGGTCATATTAAAACTTAAATACCTCAAAATTGCTTCAAAACCTGGACTAAACAAATGTGGAAGGGTAAAATGTTAAGGAGAAGGAGGAGAAATTAAGAAAGAATGAAACATTACTGAGACTGGGTTCTCTTCAAAATAATTTTTGAAGGTAGGAACATGGATGTATGACCACTGCAAATGATATCTATCTGTATGAGTACTTGTGGAGGGACTTAGGCACAAAGACCAGCAACCTAGCTACTTTGTGTTGGTGCTACCACTGTGAGACTGTTGGGAAAAGAAGGAATTGCAAAACAAAAAATATATACAATTGTGCAAAGAAGCTGCTTTAGCCTATTGTGCCCCTATACTAAGTGTGGCATAAAGGAAGAACTTAATTAGGAGTGATGATAACACAGTACAAACCATACCCTAAATCATAATTCTTAGATGGCATTGCTTGGTGTGATTTAGATTGGCCATTAACTCAGGTAGTTGGTGATTAACTGGATGTTAGGAAACAGCCCATTTCACAAATGAAGTTGTTCTATCATAATGGTGAAGAAAAAAAATAAATTTGAAAGAAGGGAGATTTCAATGCTTCTGCATGAAGTAACTTCTCATCCACCACCATTCCCAAGTCCTTCTCCTCAGGGCTGCTCTGAGTCACTTCCCTGCCCAACCTGTGTTTCTGTTTATGATTGCCCTGACCCAGGTGCAGGACCTTGTGTTTGGCCTTGTTGAACTTCACAAGGTTCACACAGAGCCACCTCTCAAGCCCGCCAAGGTCCCTCTGGAGGGCATCCCTTTGCTTCCAGCGTGTCACCACACCACACAGCTTGGTGTCATTGGCAAACTCACTGAGGGTGCCTTGATTCCAGTGTCCACGTTGCCAAAAAGATGTTAAACAGCACTGGTCCAGATGCGGACCCCTGAGGAATGACACTTGTCACTGGTCCTTGCTTGGACATGGAACCACTGATGAGCCATCTTTTTGAGTGTGACCATCCAGTCTATTTTTTATCCACTGAGTGGTCCACCCATCAAATCCATGTCTCCTCAGTTTAGAGACAAGGATGTCATGTGAGACAGTGTCAAATGCTTTGCACAAATCCAGGTAGGTGACATCAGTTGCTCTTCTTTCAACATTATAATCCTGTAATAGACAGCCACTAAATTTGTCAGGCTTAATTTGCCCTTAATGAAACCATGTTAACCGTCACCAACCACCTCCTTATTTTCCATATGCCTTAGCACAGTTTCCGGGAGAATCTGCTCCTTCAACTTGCTGGGCACTGAAGTGTGACTGACCTGTAGTTCCCCAGGTCATCTGTACTTTCATTTTTAGAAGTAGGGGTCTTATTTCCCTTCTCCCAGCCAGTGGCAACTTCACTGGCCTGCCATTACTTCCAAAATAGGATGGATATAGTGGCTTAGTCACTTCCTGTGAAAGTGTCTTCAGAGCCTGCAAATGTATGTCATCAGGTCCCATGAACTTCTTCACCTCCAGATTCCTTAGATGGTCATGAACCTAATCTCCTACAGTGGGCAGTTTGGCTGGGGTAGAGCTAATTTTCTTTGCAGTAGCTGGTATGGGGCCAAGTTTGGGATTTGTGCTGAAAACAGTGTTGATAACTCAGGGATGTTTCTTACTGCTGTACAGCATCAAGACCTATTCTGCTTCGTGTACTGCCCTGCCAGCAGATGGGCTTGGGGAGTGCACAGGAGACTGGGAGGGAGACGAGATATTGGGAGAGGGAACACAGCTGGGACAGGTGACCCTGACTGATACTCATCTTTTTTCCACCAGCCATTGGATTGTAAGAAGGATTCTGAATGATAGTGAGTTAAGATACTTCCTAAGGCAGAGTGTATTTTGGAATGACTGGTGTTTTTTGTATTAACTAAACCTGTCGTGCAGTGTTGAATCTTGACTTGTTTCCCCTGTAACTTTTCTTCTTTCAGAAAGAACATTTTGCTTTGCAGAGCCAGTACAGAGAGAAAGATGATGGAAACTTGCAGCACATGGTAAATAATAAGATGGCTTGAATTCTTGATTGAAGCTTGATTTAATCTTATAAGCTTACAATGTTGTTTTTCACAAACAAAAAAAATTTGTCCATCCTGGTCAATAACTGTTGGATGTGTGGGTTAAGTGGAAAATGGCAGTACCATTTTAATATCCTTATAGTAGTTTTGCTGACTAATTTAAATACTTAAACACTCCAGCTGTCTTTTTTTGGTGAGTAACAAAGCAGAGGAGTGTTGACAGACATTTTCATAGTTGGTGATTTGCTCTTTAGATTTATTGAGCTTTAAAAGTCCAGCTTCTTTTGAAACAAACATTTGAGGTTAACTCTGTTAATGGAATTTTTAAGTTCCTATTTCTTTATTCATAGGATTGTTTTGGAAATCATGTATCTTTGATTTTGCTTAAAGCTTTACCAAGAATAGGAATTGCAGGCTCTATACATGAACTATGAAACTTATTACTCCTTGTGTGTGTTTAGAAAGCTGTGAATGGAAGGCAACTTACTTGTGAGGCTGAAGAGCCGCAGGAACAAGAGGGTCTTCAGCCTATGTATCCTGTCTATCAGCAAACTTATTACAAAAATTGGAGCAACAGATACCCACAAAACTCAGGACCTGGAAGAGTCTACATCAATCCAAGGGAGCATTATGTATGATTCTGTACCCAGATGTCTTTAACAAAGGTTTTATTACCTGTTGACTGTATGACCTCTATGTCTTGTTGGCTTTCATCTCTAAAATAATTGGGGTTTGTTTTTTTTTTTTCCATGTGTGAAGAAATTGTATGGAGAATTTTTTATAGGTAAATCATATGGAGTTTGAGACTTAACTTGCCTCTAGTCTTTGGTATGTCTGTGTTTTTGTAGTAATATCAACCTGTCCAAAGAGGAGAGCCACTTAGCTTTATTAACCTTCACAGTCATAAGATGTATAACCTATATTAATTGGTTGGCACATGCCAAAATGTAGTTAAGCTTTTTCACTGGCTGTCCCTGAGAGCATTCTCTCTGGATGTTTTACAATAACCGTACCTGTGTAAAAGTGAATAAATACGAGCAAGACAACTGAATCCCTTCTGACATTAGCAGTCTCAGGCTGAGGCATTTTTTCTCATCTTAGAAAACTTGGGATAATTATGATTTTGACTGGCCTTAGCTATTGATTTCTCAACTAGCTCTACCTCTCTCACTCAAATGAACAACTAGACTACCTCTCAAATACTGACTGGCTGTTCCATAAACTACACTGTTTGTCTTCCCACCTTGTTAATAGTGAAGCAATTGCCTTTACATTAAAAGCTTTTTATTGTCAATTGATTCTGCTTGTTGCTGGGTTTGGTTTTACAGTTAGGTCTATATGAAACTTAGTTGAAGGAGGTAGGTGACTAGGCAGACAGAACTTTCTGTAAGTGTCTTGTGAAGCTACATCTTACCCTTAAACTGCTATTTAGCTGTTTTCCCAAGTATGACTCCTATTTTTAATGCTCTTTTAAAGAGTTTATTTTCCTTGGTAATAAATACATTCCTTGTTTTTTTCTCAGTTTCCCACAAAACTGCCTGTGATGTGTTCTTATGTCTTAGCAAGAAAAGAAAAGCTTCAGTCATCTTCAAATGCTTGTCAGCACTGTCCTTTAATCTTAACCACTAGTGTGAAGTAACTGGAGAATGTCCTGGTGTTACCCACAGGAATCTTTGTGTGTCTGTGGTAGTGGTTAAAAAATGTGCTCAGGATCTTTCTAGAAAAATAAGTTTTCCTGTGGACTAAAAAGTAAATATTTAGCAAGTAAAAAATATGTATATAATGTGTTAGTGCTGAAATGAGCTCACAGGACAATCTTAAAATATTTTAGGACAGCAGAAAAATGAGTTGTGTCTAAAATTTGCTGGAGAAACTTAACAGACTTGTGTATTCCCTAATTATGTACGCACTTAAGTACAGAATGACGATTTTTGGTCAGCTGACCTGAAGTACAGAATGGCTAAGAATGGCTGTGTCACGCTGAACTAGCTGTTGTACAGAACTGAACATTACTTCTGGGATATTAGTGTGTTTCTCTGCAGATGTTTGGATGTTTTTAGAGGTAAGAGTCAAGCTGTAGAAGCAGCAGAATTGAAAGCTAGCATAGGTAAGTGTGCTGCAGGCAGGAGGCCACTGTTGAACCTGTGTTCAACCTGCATTCATCTCCATCACAGGACAAGTTAATGAGGTCCCTGTCTACAGTAGGGCCAGGTAAACTAAATGCTTCTAGCTTGTTACAGGTAGCAGCTAGAAGATTATGGCTTGGGTACCTGTGTTCTGGACACTGTAGAAGTAGGTATTAGCTGTTCTCTTGCTAAGCAGCTTTCTGTTCGATGATGTGGTTGAAGTTGTCAACTGAAGAAATGGCAAAGAAAAAGGCTGGAGAGAATTTGTTTCTTGGGAGCTATCTTTGAAGCACTGTTACCTTGCTTTTCTCTAAGGAACTGGGCACATTCCTGTAAATTGAGCAACTGTTTTCAATTTTAAAGTTTCCTGCTGTATTTGAGACCTAAAGAAGGGCTTGTGTCCCCCAAAAATGTTTTTCCATAATGTTGGTTAAGTGGCTACCTCTTTACATGAGCATTGCCTCACCTATCCTTACTGCAGCTCCAAAAAGCATCATCTGTCAGAATATTGAAAGAAAACAGTGTCTTGGCCAAACGAATGACAGAACATTGAGGTGAACTGTGCTGCTTAAGATAATTTGATCAATATTACTAAGCAAAACTTGATACCAAAAATATTTGACTATACATTATAGAGTTGTTCAAAATTGTTGGTGTGGCAATGCTTCCTCTGCATTCATTAGTATAATGTGGTATTGAGCAGGTGATTGTTTCAGTCCCTTTTATGTTGGCAGATGATGCAAAACACAATTATTTGAGGTTCAGACCTCTTCTACTGCTTTTTATTCTTATTTGCAGATACTATTTTTTTGAAGAGTTAAAGCTTTGGAGGAAGGAGGGAGGAAGGAAGAATGCTATAAACAAACCTATAATTGGTTTTTTAATTTGTAAAAATAGCTTAAAAAAGAAAAATGTAATCCAACTTTGTTGTCCAAGTTACATATCAACAAACTACAGAAAGCTTGATTTGCAAACTTCCCATCAGGATGTAGTTTGCCCTAAAGTCATTAGGGAAATACATTATCACCTTCAGGTTTATTACCTGTGAGAAATGGTTTGTTTGTAAGCTGTTCAGGGACATTTAGTGTATCAGAATTTTAAAATGTTGCTTTTAGTTTTAAGTGTGGCTGGATTTTGGGGGAGGAGATTTGGTGTAGAATGCTCAGAAGAAAACAGAAAAAATGTCTGCTGATTAGGATTTCTCACTGAAAGGATTGTACATATAGAAGTAAGTTTGATCTGCTTTTCTAAGATGTAGAAAATGTCCTTTTTTATTTTTGTACATTTTCAGATGCTTGTATTTGTATTTTGATTGGAATAAAAACATTCAAAATATAAAATTTTCTTCTGTTGTTTAGATATAAGATTGCTTAAGGTATGGAAAAATGCATCCACTTTTGGGGTAATATATTTATTCTGTGGTTGTATATGCAGAGCATCTGTTTTTTCCTAACAGTACCACTTTGGAATATTGTGGTGTTGCATGCTGAAATCCTTTCAACATTCATCTTACATAACAGGAAGCATATAGTACTGTGTGATAATCCAGCACCTGGGTGAACTGAACACCCAGAATCACTTGGGTGAAAATCCAGCATTTGGGTGAGGGAGGTGGGGAAGGAGGGGAAAGTTGGTAAGTCACATTTCTAGCACTGATAAATGTAAACCGTCCTCTGCCCAAGTGTCTCTAAATTCTACAAGGTATTCTAATCATAAAAAGCATAAGATTTAATGTTTGGAGTATGTCCAAAATCATCGGGGATACAATACAAATGAAAACTAAGGAATTGTACTACTAAAAGAAAGGAAACACTTAATGAGATATTATTAAAGGACTCCCACTGTTCGGTCGCAAATGATCTAATGTATTGTGTATCCAGCTCAAGGAAAGCCCAATAAAAAGGTGTGATAAATTCATGAACAGTGGAGGGAAGGTTTTCACCTTCAGAGTTCTTAACTTTGCCTTCTTTCTGGCAATGTTACTCCTCTTTCCTCCTCTGAGGGATGCAAGTTCAGGTTCTATGTTGTTATTTAGGTGATTAAAATGTATTACAATAACTTTTTAATGCCACAGACCTGAAACTGCTCTATCTGAACCACTGTGTTGTGTGAAGGGCGAGTGAGTGCTGGACCAGCAAGTAGTTGTAGAGCAGACGAAATTGTTTTGACAACTTGTATCACTTCAGAGGTTGCTGACAAGGACAGGTAAAGCTCCAGGTAAAAAAAAAAATGTCTGTGGTAGTTTGCTGCTTGATTGCCCTGTGGGAGTGGCCTGGGGTTTTTTGTCCACCTATGTTACATTGAGTATTGGGAGACTGGGTTTGACTTTCTGACAGAAGGTAAAGATGTGATATTTCTGCATTTACTGAAAGGTATGGCATTCTTCTTGGTGAATAGCTTTATACCTTTAGCTGAATTACATTGAATGAAAGTGCACAAAAAATACATTGTGAATCTTAATAGTAGTTACTCAGACAATGTGGGAAACCCAAAAGTAGGATGTGTTAGGCATTTTAATCTGCACTGACAACCCCTCAGTGAATTTTTTTCTATACTTGTTTTGTGATCTTACTTGGATTGATTTTATGCTATATCTAAATCTGGATCCTTCAAATGTCACTAGAAAATAAATTGTATTTAAAAGCCTAGAAGTCAAACTTCGACTCCTCTACCCTTTGTGGGACTAGTAATAAAGACTGTAAATGGGAATTTACCTCACTATTTCGAGACCAAGCTGAAAATCAAGTAGACTTCAGGTTCCTCGTTAACTGAGATAAATGTGAATTTCTGTGCAGGACTGCACACAGAATGCATAGAGTATGCTAAATATATTAAAATGTCATTTCAATTTGACTGAGTTTAGCCACAGATGTATTATATTCCAATCTAAAATGTAGTAGGTTAGATTAGACTAATATCTAACAGACATGGGAAATAACTTCCCCAATACTGATTGTTAGAGGAGTAAGTTTAAGATATGCTATAAAAGATTCCAGAGTCTTTTTTTTTTTTCTGGTCCTGTTCCCAGTATTAGATTTTATTTGTTTATTACTTTCTTAGATCTCTGAATTATTACTTCTAGTGGTGTTGCTGCATTAGATGCTCTTCCTAGGAAGGTGTGCCTGCAGGTTCAGCTTCCCTGGCACTCCATCTTGCCTCTCCTATGAAGTAGTCTCATAGTCCTCTGTATGACTTCAGATAGTCTGTGCTTGAACAGCTCCATTCCTTGACAGCAAAATATTTTGGGCAAGTATTGTTTACCTGGTTCAGCTCATAACAAACTCCAGAAAATGACACTTTCCCTGCTGATGTATTGGCTGTATGCAGTAGGAGGTTGTGTGCAATGCACACAAGAATGTACCCCAATGTATCCACAAGAGATGCTTCAGCCCTGCCTTCTGGCTGGTCCGGGGAGAGACAGACACCTGTCCAAGTGTGGTCCCTGCTGTCACCATAGTGTTTTGTACTCACAAGAAAAAGAATTCAGAGATACACATAACTTTTCCAAACTGCCATCATAATTTGGGAATAATTGCTTTCACGCACTATTTGTGATAAAAGCTCAATTCCTTGTCAAGTATGGTAGATAAAACAGAGCATTTGGATTTCTGTCTTGTGTTTGACTAACCTGGCTCTTTTAAGGCCAGACTTCAGCCACTGATGTGACTGCTCCTATTAAGCATAAAAACAAGGAGCCTGACTTTAATCCCTCAACTAACAAAGTTCTTTGCTTCTTTGACGTGAATTGAGAGGTAAGAGAGAAATGGCTATGGGCAAATAAAATGTCTTTGTATTAGCTTTAAAATTCAGATTGATGGATAGCATCAAATGTAGATTGGTTTATCCAGCTAGGCTAAGCAAATGGACAAAAGGCTTAAGGTGGCCAGAGGAAGGAACACACTGTTTCAGAGTACAGTGCTTTGTTATTAATGCTTGTGACATCCCAGTGTGTTGCTTACTTTCATCTGGATGGATTTTCTGTGGCCATAAATACTGCTAATGGCCCTGCATTAGTAGCAAAAAAACCAAATATTGGGCAAGGCAAAACATCTCACCTGTTTGGATGTGTTTTGTGTTGGTTCTTCAAGAAGTTTTAAAATTGACTACTAAAAGATTGGTTCTTAAAAGTCCCACAAACTTTTACCTAAAAAGTCAAGCCATCTGCTTTACACTTCCCCCTACCCTGAATTCGTCTTGTGTGGACTTCACACCTTAAGTCACATGGCACAGATGTATCTACTGCATATAACAAAATCGAGTGGTCTCTAATTTTCTAGAATTGGTGTGGCCATTTCCAAGGTTTGTGTGGACATAAATAAGGTTTTCCAGAATCTCTCACTGTGGCATTGTTACTTGATCAGCCAGCAAAGCCCCTGGTGTCCTCTGACTTTGTACATTCAATGGTATAAACCAGAATTTGCAAGCTCTCCTTCTTGCCTCTGTTGTTTAAAAGGGAGCTGTTCACATTGTGCTTCATTCAGTTCCACTGGGGATTAGTAATAAAAGTATTTCACACTGAAAAGTTGTCAGGCATCTTAAAAATGCCCACTTGTTTCTGTTAACTCAGCGAGTTGTCTGTCTCCTGTCCCTTCCCTGTACCTTTGCTCCTTCTACATCCTTAGGATTTTTCTTTGTTCAGTCATCTCATATCTCTCTTTGTTCCAGCTGGGAGAGGTAGCAATCTCTTCCCTAGGATTTCCATTTTTACATTCTTGGCTAAATTATTTCTTACTAATACACCTAGTTAGGACTTTATTAACAAGAAAATACCTAATGCAGTTTTAAGATGGAGAATAGGTTCTATTTTGTTCCATATTTGTCTCTTACCTTTCTGCTCTGGAGGCTTCTTGTGACAGTGTTAGTTAATTTTCAACTCTTTATGGAAATGTTTGAGATTCAGTGTTGCTGAATTCTTTTTCTCTTTCATGTTCTATAACAGCTTGAGAGATGTGGTGTGTCTGTTTATCTCCAAGAAATTTTCAAAGTGGAAAATGGGAAACTTGTTAACATCAGCTATTCTCATTATAGCTGGACAAATGAAGATGACACGTGGCATTGCAGATAGTTAAATCACCTGACTTTCAGGTGATACATGACGTAGAGTAAGCAAGAAAAAAGGCAAACACGGACTGGAGCTTGGAGGAAACAGCTCCTGCTTATACAAGAAGGTGATATATAGACTACTTGCCTGTTGCCTTCTTGAGGCAGGACAGGTGGTGATAATAAAGCATAATAAAGTATAGTGTAATAATAACATAATAGTAGGGCTATGAATCAGCAAACACAGAAAAATACTGTTCTGTCAAAGCAGTGACTCTGCTTTCTGAAACAATTTTAAATGAACCAAAGGTAACCACTGTCTAGAAAGCTCGTCCGTTTCGGATGTGTCCTAAAAGCAGGAAGAATCTGGTTAATTTGGATGTTGATGCTACTTAGATGATTGTTGCAGATTATAGTAGGTTATCCCAAAGCCAGTTTGGAGACAAAGTGAGAGATTTAGAATTGTCACTTTCAAATGTGTTACTATGAAATCACATCCAAGTTTCACCATCTGCTTAACATGGGATCTGTATACAGATTAATTAGCCACAGAGCTGTGCCCTAGCCCATCCAAAGATTCATCTAGAAAGCAAAAGATAATTGAATTTCTAGTGTCACTGATCACACTCAAGTGCATGATTTGCACAGCAACTGTGTAATTGACCCAATGACCCAATGGTATCTATGTGAAACAAAATGCCCAGTGGATACTCTTATCTAAAAGCATTGATTATACAGTAAGTGGTTTGAGTTACTGTATTGGGAAATAACTCCGTCTTTTTGAATTAACTAAGAAAATCTATTCTTTAAAGAATGCTTAGGGAGGGGTGTGGAAGAAGCTGCTGTCAAGACCCCAGAATACAAAGTGTCAGCGGAAAGTAGAAAACAACTTCGACTGAATAGCCAGAGCAAGTAGTGGCATTGGCTTCTCTTATAATGGAAGCTTCAGCTTTCATGTAAGTCTTCCTCTTGCAAGAGTACCTGCAGACAATTCAGAACTTTGCAAGCATTTGCTTAGAAAAGCCATTAGCCTTTTGTGCCTAAAGACAAAGCTGGGGGATGCACAGTGGAGATGCTGGAATGCTGCAGGTGCTCGCTGCACCTTTGGCTTTCCCCCCCACTGTCCCTGTCTGGGAACCTCAGCAGAAGGGCTTCTGCTGCAGTTCAGCTTCTCTTCACATCAGCAGTTGGATTTACCTCTGGACTGCTTTCTGCCTTCCCTTGCCCCACCCCATCCCCTCTGCTGGCACTTCTAGCAATATTTTGGGATTTTTTTTTTTAATTGCTAGTGTTCTAGAATTAAAGGAGCCAATGTTGGTGAGCTTCTGAGTTGGTGATTTAAACAAACTACGGCAGACCACGGTATGATTATATAGGAGCAGGCTAATGGATGCCCTGAAATGTTTGGAGCTGCTTTGGACCTACTCCAGCACCATTTGACAAGTACTGTCTGAAACAGTCCTGACATGTATTAAAAGGAAGAGCTTCCTTAGGAAACCACACAGAGTCATAGAGGTGGTAGTGCTTCTTTTCTGCTGTTAATGTTTGGTTACAGCTCACAGCACAATGTTCATAGGCAGATGGCATCTTAATTTGATCACATACAATTCATGTCTTCTGGTTCCTGAGTAGACATTCGGTAGAGAGGGGGAAAAAACCCACTGAGGTGACATGCAAGTAAACTTGAATCTGAAATGAGCACATTAAGGGCTATGCTTAAGCAGTTTATGTGGGAGCTTATTGATAGTTTAGACAAAAGTCAGGCAAGCTGGGCACCTACCACTATGTGCTGAGCTATAGAAATGCCAAATCTTGCCAAAAACTGGGAGGAAAGGTTTTTAAATTACATTGAATTTGCCTTAACTCCAGTTGGCCTAGTTGCTGCTTAGGCAAATAAAAATATTTCATAGCATCCATTGATGCCACAGTAATACTACTTTTATTTTTAAGATTCCGGGAAATAAGCAGAAGAAAATTGTTGTAAGCTTCCTACACACAATATGTATATGATGAGATGCATGTTGATTGATGCAGTTCAGGAAACCGTCTGTTCCCTGTCACAAACTCCATCTTGGCATTTCTTACAAGTTTAATTGTATCAATAATAGCACACTCCCAACAGCAAATGTTTGCTGGCTTTTAGAACTGGAATTTTGGAATCCTCTAGGAAATCTAAGTATTTTTCGTATTTCTTCTGAAGCCTGTTTACTACTTCCTCTTACAAAGATAGGCTTGCTGCTCCTCTGCATTTAACTAAGCATTGCTTTGTTTACTTGGAGATGGAAATTTAATTTTGAAAGATCAGGTCATTGTTGCCCATGCTTGACTGACATAATTATCAAGTTCTAAACAAGACCCCTGTATTTAGGGCTTTTTATTAACCTGTCCCCTTCCCTTTGTGACTTGGAATATGAAGTCTTTTTACTGAGCTTTGTATTTTCTGTAAGTCTGTGCATTTAGCATGTGTACTTGTTTTGATTTACACTTAATTTAGACTTACTGACACACCTGACATTTTTGAAGATGAAACGGAAAAAAAAAAAGGGTGGGGAAAAACACCCACATCAAAAAAAATTACCAAACTGGATGCTGGTATATGCTACCACCCAAGTGCCCAAAGACCATTTTAAGGGCTGCCACTGAAGTCCCACTTGTTTACTGGAGCACTAAACAAATAAGGCTGAAGGGAATAGTGATTGTTGAGGACTACTGTGCATCTGGATAGCACTCGCCCTATCTCGAGATAGCTTCCGTTGTTTTAAGAGCTTGTATCTCACCCTGATTAGCAACAGGAAATAATTAAAATATAATCAGGCTCTCTTCATTAGAAATGTTCTTGAATACTTTGAAAACTGTCAAATAACCATCTTCAAAACCAAATGTTCCTATAAATAAAGTAAAAGAATAATGTTGTGTCTCAGATTTTTTTTTTCCATGCATGTTTGACTCTAATACCAGGATACGCACACACTGGTTTTGTGAATGCAGAAGACTGAAGCATTTTGGATATTTATACAGACTCAGGCTAGCAGGGCCAGCTCTTCCATAAGGCTGAAATTCCCGAAAGTCACCATTTGAAGTCAGCTGGTGAAGGGATAAAGATGGAGTTCAACCTAAGTGTGAAATGTATTTAACTCTGAGCCATTGGTACATTAATAGAGGTGTGCTGCTTGTCCTGCTGTTTCGATCTCCCCTGCCTTGGGTGAGTGCCCAAACTGAAGTCTTTTGTTTAGACAAAAAGTATCAAAGGTACCTTTCTGTGTGTTTCCCTCTATGAATTGCTTTGCTGTTATTGAAATGCTTCTTGTTCACAAAATATGTTCCGTGAACACATGGGGCTGCCTATAATACTTTATGTATCTTCAATTAAAACAATAAATGTCAGGACAAAGTGACTGTGCTCCCCCTTAGGCCTGTACAGGCGGTTCCAAAGAAAGCTGGAGGTTACTGCCAGGTAGGTGGTCAGTGCTGCTGCCCTCATTAGGTCTGTGATTGCCCGGTGTAATTATTGAGCAGCTTAACATTTGTGCAGCCAGCTGGAAGATACAGAGAAACATAAAATGATGTGGCCCTCATGATGCAATGCTGCTGTACCCCTTCAAGTGAATTTTCTCTTTTGAAACATGGCTTTTTCCTGCTTTTCCCTATTTGAGACAACACTGTATGTACAGTAAAGTTGCTTAGATGAAACTGAAACATGTCTTTGTTTCCCAAATTGCAAACCTTGGAAAAAACATGGATGAAATTCTAATTTGAGCTGATATTGAAATTTTTCAAGAGAACTTTGGCTTCCTTTCAGCCTTTGTGAAACCTGAAGATGCATGGTTTTATTGTGAAGTGAAACCTAGTTCTGTTTTGCAGTTTTCTGCAAATTCTGTATATCTGATTACCAGGAAAAAAATGTCCTGCGACAGGAATAAGTTTTAGGTTTATCTCTGTGCTGCATCAAGTTTGTGTTCTTCATCAGTGTCCCCCATCACTCATGTCTTTGCCCTTAATAGCTGTGTCTCAGAAATTTATTCAGCTATAATAGTTCCTAATAATTAAGATTTCTTTTTCTTCTGAAATTTTCCATGGGTTTTTTCTGGTAAGTGAAAGTTACAGTCTAGCCAGATCTCCCTTTAATTGTGAATTTGTTGATAATGCCACTTCTCCCCATTTGTGTGAGTGCACCTTGGGATGCACGAGTGAACTGAGGAAAGAAAATCCTTTTACATCAGGATGAGACACCTTCAGCAGCTGCAAATGGTATTGCAAGGGACTCTGTGCCTCCGTGAGGTGTGGTCTGTCCCAGGTACAGGAGCTGTGAGGCAGCGCAGTGTCTCTGAAGCTGATGGCTTAGCGGGTGATTTCGGTTAGTGTGTCACCGGTGTGAGCCACGCTGAATGTGCCCCGTGCACCCCACCCGTCCCTGCTGAACGCCAGGATGAGCTGTCAGCCCCGGCAGGCTGCTCCTGGGCCTTTGAAGCTAAACCATATGGAGTGTGAGTGCAATTAAAGCACTACGGCTTTTGCAGTTGCTTGCAGTTCTAAGTGACTGAAGATGCCCTGAGTGCTTAAGGAATTGCTTAAAATATAACGATGATCATCTTAGTGAACACGGGAGAAACTGGTGGGATGCTTTTCTCAGATAGAATTATATATGGTGCCAGGATAGCCTCCGGAGACTGAACTGATGGTGTGAACTTAAAAATGAGGAGAAGGTTCTCTGAAAAAAAGGTGTCCTAATTCAGCTTCAACTGTACACTTGCTTCGTTTTGGAAGTCTGGGAATTTTGTCACCCACAGTCACTACAAGAGACTTGCCAATTCCTGTATGGTATTGGAAGGGCTGAGGTAGACAGAGTGCTCCACAAGGGGCTGCACAAACAGAGAGTGGAACTGGCCTTTTCCCTTGGCCTGCTGGCCAGGGCACACTGCTGCAAGGTGGGGTTCACCAGGGAACCCAGATGTTTTCCTGCAGAGGCCAACGCTTGCTCTGTGCTTTCTCAGTTCCTGCATTTTTTAATGTATGGCTCAACTTGATCTTCTGTAACTGAGGAATTGCATCCTGCTGTACACTTGGTTTGATACGCATGTGCTGTGCATAACAGTTTTGATGGGCAGCAGTCACTAAACTTCAACACTGATAAAAATGTTTTTCCCTCTTATAAAGGGAAAGTTTTCTTTGTGTGTTTGGTCACACTGTGGGTTTATGGTTTACTTGTCACACTGCAGGGGCATGGTTCACTCTGCTGCTGTGGTAATGAATCAGAGGTTATCAACAAACCAGCAGTTGTGGTAGGTGCAGCTGCACTACAAGCTTGGTCTCTTATAGTGCCTTTAATATTACTTAAATAGCTCCAGAGACATGCTCCATCTAAAATATTGTATTTCAAAACAATAAAAATAAATAATTTGTGGATAGAAGAAGGAGTAACTATGTCATTTATTGCCACTATTTCTTTATAATTCTGTTGTAAGGACAGGATCACTTTAGCAAGTGATCACATAGCTTGGCTTATCGTAACATGTAGCTTCATAACAGGGATAGCTTCTAGTAAATATATGAATTGAAGAGAATAACTGGTCTTTTACCTTCATCACACATCTTGGATAATTAATTTGTAACATAGACATTTTACACAACTTTTCCCCGAGTTCAGGAACCTGTCTCTAACTTGTAGGCATATTAAACTCCTTGTACAATAAAATAATCTTTCACAGTACTATCCCTGAATCTGGCTCATTATTGCGTTCAGATCTGGAAGGTGGAGGTACTTGAAAGGCAAAGCAGCCTGATACAGTGAATTCTGCTGTCCTGCACATGTCCTTCCCTACTGGCAGCACTTGGATATAATCTGGTTTGGGTTAAGTCACAGGTGGATTTTGCTCTCAGAGTCTCTGGAACACCCAGATTCAGAGTTTATGGAAAAGGAAGTCCATGAGTTATGAGGGGAAAAGGACATGGCTCACTATCCGTCAGAATAAAGACTGACGTACTTTGTGTGTGCCAAGTCTAGTTAAAAAAACCAAACAGCAATGTGCTATGTATACACTCCAGCTCCCAGGAAACAACCCCTGAAAGCAGCATGATGGAGCTGGGGAGAAAATTGTATATTATTGGGCTTCATAAATAATTATATCATTTTGTACAAGATTGCAGAATTTTAAACGGTGCTTTTAATTTTTTTCTTAAGTGTTGATACATTCTGTAGTTTCTGAAAACACGAGTTTTGACCAGCAAGGAAAGAGTAAAAGGTGCAGTTTGCTACTTTGGGTGAGTGGCTCGGTCCAAGGAGACGTGTTCATCCCATTTGTAATGCTAGCAGGGGAAGATGGCTGTTCCCAGACTTTACTAAGGCTCCCTGAAAGTGCCGGTGCAAACAAGCTTGTGAATGATGTGATGAACAGGGAAAGAGGGTCAAGGATTAGTTTTAAGATTGCTAGTTAAACACCCAAGCAGACTTCTGTTGGAAACTCACTTCGGTGACATTTTTGAACCTTGGGACAAGTGCTGCCTGAACTGACAGCAGCAAATGAAAGCACGGCTGCTGAATTGCCCAAGCTATAAAGGAAATCAGAGAAAACACGGGCTACTTGTTTCTTTGGGTGTAACAGATCTTGCACCGTGTACCTCTCCAGCCTTACAAAGAGCTTACTGTGACTTTGAAATTTTTTGTGTAGCTCCAGATATTTTATCTGTAGAAATCCTAAGTAGTAGCTGTGCTTCCTAGAGAGCTGAAATGCTTTCATCTCTGGTTTAGATGGTGGGTAGATCAAAAGCCTAGAGGGTGAACTGTTTCCCTGTTGTTAAATGCTTGAGCTCTGAGGCATTGGTGTCTGGGGGAGCTGAGTATGTGAAAAATGTCCCAGTAAATCTGCTGGGACATATGGAGTACCTAAGAACTGAGAAGTAAGACTAGAAGTACATCTGATGCTGTGAAAGAAAGCTTCCCTACTGTCACTTCTAGCTGCTCTTATATTCACTTCACTGACTGGCATTGGTTCATCTGCAAAGCTGTTGTTTTGTGGAGGGCTGTTTAAACACGTGATGGCTCTGCTGGCTGGGGACATTCTGATATCCAGCTTACAGGTGTGTTTGGTAAATCTATACTATTTGCTCTAACGATGAATTGTCTTCAGTTTGAATTCTGCCTTCCTGGTGTTATGGCCTCTGTAGCCAGTAGCTGTATTTCTCCCTTGCCCTTCACGGGGCTGGGTTAAGGAAGTTCAGCTCTCTGTTGGCAACACCAGACAATTGCATGTAACCCCCTAAAAGACAAATAATTCCTGAGCCTGCAGCTGGCCTGCTTCGTTGTGAGCACTTGTAACTCTGGCTTTCAAATCTCTTACCACATACCCCATCAAATCTCACACATAGCATCCATGCTTTAGTTAGTGTTATTTATTAAAATGCAGAAGACGGTGGGGTTTTTTTCCCCATCCAGACACATGGGAAACAGTATGAGGTTCTTTAGCTGCATGTGGTTCCCTTGCCACATGTGGCGGCATTGTAAGTGTTCCCAGTGGCTGACAGAGTAATTAACCTGGCTTTAATTATTTTAAATGCTATATTTGGAGGAGGAGGATACATAATATGAAAAATGAGGCATTAGGATGAAATTAATTCCATCAGAGTGGCCAGGAAGTCCTGCAGAGCAGAGTCGTAGTGCACTTGGAATCCTACCAATTAGTGCTGCGAGCTCTCTGGGCCTTGCCCATGTCGCTGGCTGGTCATCTGCTGGTTCAGCAGAGCACCTGAAGTCAGGCATAGCTGGAACTGTAATTGCCTTTTTGCCCCCACCCAACATTCTTCTGTGGCCTGCAGGGCACCTGCTGCCAGGGGCTTACTCAATGATCTGTGCTGCTTTCGAAGCCGGGATGGTTTTGTATTTGGAATCGTTCATAGTTCTATACAGATACTTTGTTCACCAACAACGCGGGTGAACAAAGCTGGTGGTTCTAACAGCGATGGTGTCTTTGGAGGAGACTCTACTTCAAGAGCATGCAGCAGGATCTGAAACCTTGTTTAACTCACTTAGAAGGCCCTGCTGTTAACAGTGCACAGGGGGTCTGAATGACCCACCCCACCCCCAGCATTTTTCACAGTAGAGATGAAAATCCAGGGGTTAGCCTGTGCTTCCTGGGACTGTGGGGCTCCTGTTGCTACCCCTGCTAGGGGCAGGAGATGAGCCACAAGGAGCACTCTGAAATGGGAAGGCTTCTTCTGGTGGGGATCTGTTATTTTGTACAAATAATGAGGTGTTTGCTATACAGGCAAGGGAATCTAGCCACCCTCATTAAGCTACTTGGTGGGCAGAAAGCAAAGCTTTTGTCCCTGCTCCAGTTAATTTTTCACAGCAGAAAATCTTCAGCAGGGAATGTTCAGAGCCAGAGTAGAACAGAGAAGCCGTTATTAATCCTGATGTTTAGCAACCCCATACAATGGAGTTGTATGGAAAATGAAAATTTGGGATTGGCTTTTTTGACTCCATAGTAAGTATTCTCATATTACTTAATCTCCTGAGATTTTGTGTCTTCTTACAAAATAGCAATAGGTGCCCAATTTATTGAAAAAATGAGGAAATACATGCAACTTTTAACTTTTTCAACATCAATAACTCCTTACAAGCCAGGTAGAGTCATGGTAGTCCTGTCTGATTTTGCTATGTGAGTTTAATGCTTTGTGGCAGCTTTGATGTCTGCTAAGCCTCTATTGTTCTGCAGCTCAGAGGATTTAAGTGCTGGGGAAGTTATTAGGTATCTTGAGTGTGTTTCACCAAATGAACAGACTGTCTTAGGATCTTTCAACATAGAAAACAGCCTAAAGCCTAGGAGCTATTTCTTATTATTGCTGCAAAGGTGTCAGGGTGTGGTCGAGCCAAACAGTGGGAACATTTTAAAACACGTCCTCCTGTAAAGGGGCAGGAAATAAACGGCCCTTCCCCAGTAGCTCAGCTGTTTAGCTGAGAATGAAACATGAAATGTTCCATCCCTTCCTGTTGGCCGGCTATCTCACATGTCTGAAATAATGAGTCAACACATGACTAATGAGCTGCAAGCCCGTAGCAGAGGGCCAGGGAAGCACTGGGCAGTGCTCAGGCTGCCGGGCACTGAAGCACAGCACAAGTTGGATAAGCAGCTCCTGTCTCGTAGGATTTGCAGCCTGAGCGCTCTCGCTGCTGGTATAGCTGAAATCGGAGGGTTTGTGGGTTTCTTCTCCTTCTGAAACTAAACTTCACAAATCAATGTTGCCATGGAGAAGCGCCACCTCATCATCAAGGGCAGACGATGAACTAATTAATTGCAGAAATCTGACTGCAACAGTGATAATACCCCTGGGACATAAAACAGTTACCATTAAATTCAAATAGCCATTTTCAGGGAAGCAGTATTTCCTTCAACATAATGTAGTGCTGGCTAATCAACTATGATATGAAAATTTAGGCACTGATGGATGGGTAACCAAGAATGTGGATGCTCAGCTAGTTATGAATGAATAGATAGATCTGATTTCTGCCTTCATTTCTATGGATGTGTGTATAGGAAAATGAAGACAAGCTTCTTTTATGCGTGTTTGGAGCACAAACTGAAGATATGTAATTTTTTTCCTTTCTTTGACATTTTTTTATTGGTAAAAACAGGATACTCTGATGCAAGGAACTTTCTGGCTGTGATGCAAGGAACTTTCTGATTGCTGTGGGATTTCTACATAGCTGTTCTCCCTCTCTTTTTTTCTTGCTTACACATTTTATTTTTGTCCAGGAAAGTCCTTAGCCTTATCTCTGCTGTCCTAAGCTAAGTGCTGAAGAGCACTATTAAGGAGCAGAATGTAAGAGGTTTAAGTAGAAGTGTTATTTTAAATCTTGCCAGCATGAGGACATTGATCAGTGTTATATCAAGGGCATATAAAGAATGTCAAACAATTGGAGAAAGAGGTAAAAGATCAAGTTGCTTGCAATTTGAAAAGGAGTTTTTAGTTGTTAGGGAAAGCAGGTTAGCCATGGGAGGGAGCCTGCCTTTGCAATGGCTGTGGGAAGAGGAAAATGGAAGGTGCCACAAACAGCACACGGGCTGGTGTGTCAGGTGGGAGCTGGGATGCCCTTTCAGTGGACCCTGCAGCTCAGCACATGCAGGCTCCTCAGTCACTGCAGAAAAGGGCAGGGAGCATTTCTTTACCTAATGTTCAGAAATGCCTCTGAAGCGAAGGCTGAGGCTTTTTTAGAAGAATGTAGGGATGCATCCTTTCTGGATATAAATCTAAAGTGGCACGTGTCATGCTTGTCCTGTTCTGGTTGTATCCCTTGCATGTCTCCTCCTGCACCTCAGTAAGCAATGACAATCTGCAATGGCAGTGGCAGAATCTGGAAAACCAGCATCTGGACCTTCTACTGAGTAATAAAGGAAGTTTCAACTAATCAAAAGGTCCACAAGAAATCCTTCACAGTGCCACTGCATGTTGAGTAGGATGCTTATAAGACTCTTTAACATTCTGGGTAAATTGAGAATTTTCCCAGAGTGTCTGAAGATGCATTTCTGCAGCTGCTTTAGTGTTTGAGCTTCACTTTAGGCTCTAAAGGCGGATTTGTCAATGCCTAATGAGGTCTGTCTGAGCTCCAGCTGCGTGTGCCATTGCAAACAGTGCTGGCCTGTCCCAGTTCCCTGGTGGCTCCAAGCAGGAAAGCAGTGCACTAATGAGGGGGCTTGGCTGTGTTTCCTGCCCCCCTCCTGCAATTAGGGGCTGCCTGGCTGGGCAAGGAGGGGAGCTGGGTGCTGTGGGTTGGTGCTGGCTAAAGGCGTGTGGAGAAGGGTGACCTTGGAATGCAGCTCCTGACCAACATCTCTGTGCCTCGATCAGACTATTGATTGTGGGGGAGCGCGTTCAGCACGGGGGCAGGGCTGCTGTGCCGGCACTGCGGGGCTGCAGCTGTGAGCCCGGGAGGGAATGCAGGAGGACTGGCTGGCATCAGGTGGCAAACCTGTTCTGTTCTGCATGCGCCTGCAGCAGGAGGAGCTGGCTGTTGTTGCAGTGAAGTTACGGGGCTGGGTTAACTAGTGGTTTGAACTGGTGAGGCAAATGCTGCTTTCTCAGGACCCACTGTCACACCAGTGCTTGTAAAACTAGTCCATTGGTAGTGAAGAAAGGCTAAGAGAGCATGTAAAGAGAGCAGGCATTTGCAGAGCAGCAGACCTCCCTACTTGGAGAGCATCTTACTTCTAAAAAAATGCTTTTGCGTTGAAAAAAAAGGACAGCAGATGCCTCTTATAGTTGTCTGCTCATTTTGCCCAGTTATTGCAGTAGGGCTGAATGGAAGTGCATTTGCACAGGGCTCCTGTTCCTTATCCTCTCTAGCAATGAGCTCATATATTAATGTATCCCTTCCTGGAATTACTCTGAGAAGGGCAGTGCCTGTAAATGAATGGAAAAACTGGTAGTCATTGAAACACTCTGAGAGTATTCTGGTCACAAGACAACATTTGAATGCAGATGAGTAAATAACAGAACAAGAAATTTATGAGAGGCTGCTGCTTGTGGTTAAGGAACAAGGAAAAGTCAAATTAGCATAGAAATGGACATGCATAGATTAGAGGAATGAGGAAACTAAAGTTGCACCTGTACTAAACTGAATTGGTAGGATAGATGGTTTCTGTTGACTGTGAAATAAATAAATAGGAGTTCCAGCCAAGGTCGTTTTGGAAAGCACTTACCTAGAGGCTCATGCAGCCTTTGTGCTGCCAGAACAGCTCTGCTGGATTCAAAGCTGGGAATTAGATGCCCTAGGTGAGCTCCTTACAGAGAACAGCAATAGTAGTGCTGAATTCAAAAGTCGTGCAGTGCCACATGATAAAACAGTAACAAAGGCAGGTAACAGTCCCTTCTGTTGTCTTGCCTGATAAGACTGAGGGGTTTGCATCACACTGTCTTCCAGAGGCTAAAACAAGTTCATCACTGTCTTGCTGCACACCAGAGTGATCTCCTGGACACCCACCCTTTCCTACCCTCTGTCACATCATGCCTCAAAGCAGTTCAAGCATCTAGCAGGCTCATAAAAGTCTTCCTCAGGAACTGGAAGCCCTTCAGAATGTTTAGATCTGGCCTTCCATCATATATGTTTTCCAAAAACTGTTCTCTGCACGAAGTACATTTGTACCAGCAGGCAAGAAAAGCTGAAAAAAGTCCTGGGCTACTTTGTATTAACAGAAAGAAATTCTTTAGAGGAACAGGTGAAGTCATAAAGATGTTGAGGTACAGACGTGGTGGGCTTTTTTTCCTGATTAACAGGTGATTTCTTTTGGTTCTTGACATAATTTTCATTGTCAAGTATCATCTTTAATTCAGTTATAATCAACCTCTCCTCGCCCCTTTTCAGGAGAAGCAAAGAAAGCTTTTTTCAGTAGAGAAGATAAAGGCACTCAGGTGGAGTGTGAATAAGCTTGAATCTGAAGCACTGGGGTACTTGTCTCTGTGATCAAGTGATGGCCTCTCAGTTCTGATGCTCACCTATGAGAATACCTGTCCTGTTTCAGGATTCTGCGTACTTCTGACAAGATAGCCCGTTTCACTTGACTGTATGATACAAAAGTTGCTATTTTTTCATTTTAAAAATGCTGGACTTTCTTCTAATTTAGAATTTCTGACACGTAAAGTGCAATTGTGATCTACTCCATGGGAATACTCAGGATGTAGGTGTATTCTCCAGTGTTTTTATTTCATTTAAATTGCTTAGGTCAGAGAAACCATGGAGTAAAGGTTACTGAGCAAGAGCAGCTTTGCCCATGGAGCTTTCTGGTTGCTCAGTTTACTTGCCTTGCTGTACCTTCAGCAAAAACCAACCTGTTTTTACAAAGCAGGTTCATCTCTCCGTATACTAAGCAGCTCAGCAAGATTTGTTCATCCTCCTGTTTTACCTGCTCCCCGTCACTACCTCTCCATTTTGCAACTTGCCGCAATACAGAACAGTAGTTTAAACTCAACCGTGTGGTGACTGATTTTTGCAAGAGGCTGTACCAGTCTCCCAGCTGCTTCCTTGCACCAGGCATCAAATCCAACAGTTCATCTTGTCTGCTTGTCAGGAAACTGACAGCTGAGTCCACGCCAATCTAACCAGGGCTGGTTTAGGGAGGTGTTATTTTTCTGGCTGGATCAAAGGTTGGCACTGCAGCCACCTGACTGTTCAATCCAGTCGATGGGAAACAGTGCAAGTGTTTAGGCAGCAAGAGGCACATTTGGGGAGCCAGACCACACCTTTGGCAGTAGCCTCTTGTTTGGGTGGATTAGACATGTTCAGTCTAACCGCTAAAATTTAACACCTTATATTTACCTAAAACTGAGAAGATGTAATTAGTAAAATAATTTCAGTAGTGTAATCCAGAGACTTTATTGCTGCTGCTTGATAAAGACCAGGCACAAATTAATTAACCTGGTTGGAATTACTGGTCCTCAAAATCTTTCTTCCAGGGAGACCAGTAATTACTGAAAGAAAGAGATACAGGAGGGTCTTGAGCAAGTTAATGTCTGTAAACTTTCAGGAGTTAATCTTTCTCTGCTAGAAACTGAAAATACTCCATATTTCAGTAATTCTTTAGAGGGCTAAAAGTGGAGCTGCTTCTCAAAGTAAACCAGCTTCATTGATACAACAGTTTGGGTTTGGGTTGCTGTACCCAAGGTGAGAATCTGGCCAGGACATGCAACGCTTTGGATCAAGGGCGGTCAGAAGAGACTGCACAATGCACAGGCAGGTGGAAACAAGACTATGAATGGGAAGAGAAATTAATTTTCCATGTGCAGTTCTGAACCCTTTCAGATGTTCTGCTTCATTTTCTCACACAGGTCAGTAGCAGAAAAGTTAAGCATGTTTCAGTGGCTGAGATTTATTCCCCATGAAGATATTAAAACTCACTGGTAATTACAGAAAAGTTCTTTAGAGGCCAGCAGTGTCATGAGGTGATGTTCTGTGATGCATAGATGCTGGGTTTGAACGTAAGGCTGCTACGTGTAAAAGTTTGATTTAAAATCTCCTTCTTTACCAAGGAAACAAATCACTTAACTTGATTTGTTTAGGCTTGAATCTGTAACAGCTATTATCTCTCCCTAAGCTTAGCAGAACGATCTCTGAGCTCAAGGCAAGCTGGTATGTGGCTGATGTTGTACACAACGTGATGAACCCCATGAGTGGTGCTCCTGGCAGCAGTGCAGCATTTCAGAAATGTGAACATGCAACCAGGCACACTCAAGAGCCACTTCTGTCAACAGCTCTAAAATACAAGTTAACCAATGCAGTCCTTACACAAATCACTGCCTGGTGGAAAACCTGTCCTCCAAGAAATTTTCTCCTGTGAACTTTTTCTTTCATAGTAAAATTAATCTTAGTGAATGGCACACTTGCCATTTCTCCTACTGAATTATTTAGCTATGTCCAGCACTTAGTTGCTCGTTTGAAATCCTGTGCTGTCTTGTATGCATCAAGGAAACTGTTGAGTCTGAGGAACTGCTCAGGCTGCCCACATCCAAACAGTTTAGCCTTCCTTGGAAAGAGGATGTTTTGGAAGAGGTGGTCTTCCTTCCTCCCACCTCCTTTGGAACTCAGAAGAAAAGCAAGAGGAAAATATGATGTGGAAAAGTGCTAGGTTTGGGCTCAGAATGGAAGTAAGAACTGTACAAGTGTTGGATCCTGCAAAAGGCTGAGGAGCTGATAAATCTCTGTGTGTCACTGTTCTCATGATGTGGTTGTGATGGCTGCATAGCAAAGCCAAGGAAGGAGCATCTGTGAAAGATAAAGTCTGACATATGAAAACTCAATTTGGTGTCACACTTGAAATTGTGGCTTGGGATCTGGCTGATAGTGCTGGTAAATGAGTAACAGGAAAGCCTTTCAGGATGAAATTGATGCTGCTGTTGTGAATCCTGCTGTCCAGTGTTCTGTCGCTGTGAGCTTGTTCCAACACTTTTTGGACTGAAGTCTGAAGCTGCTTACTAGTTTTCTGCTTCTTTAGGATTTGATAGAGATCCATTTACTGCCGTCCTGGGTGGTTTTTATTAGCTCTTTTAAACCCTATCCTAATAGCCCAAGAATGTGTTTTAGAATCTGCCACTTGTGGAGACTGCCATGATGTATTTTCCCTGCACATCAAGCATGTTCATTCTGTTTCCTTTCCCTAACTCAGCATGTGGGGAGGAGGGGCCTGTTTTCCATAGTGTACAGATATGTCCCAGAGGCTGGTGAGTGTCTCAAGTAAGATGTTCACACTCTCACAGGAGGGGCACTGGAATGTGAGGCCCTCGGGAAGATGCCCCGATGATCTCCTGAGTAATGTGTCATAATCTGTACTCCTGTGTTTTGCAGCAGGGTACGTCCAGGATCTGCACCTTTTTTCATCACCTTCCTGCTGAGTTTTGTGCCACCACCAAGGACTGGAGTAAAAATAGCGCTTAAATGACATAGTTTTAAGGGGTGAGGGAAAAAAAAAAAAAGGAAAAAAACACCAAGCTCTGTGTTTTTACTGTTTTTGTGCTGTCATTTGAGCATGAGTGATGACTGACAACTTTTAAAACTTGTGTGCTCAGGACGCTGGCCTGGTGAGGCTGATCTGCAAACAGAGGCTGTTGTGAAGTGTGCAGGTAGCCCTGGCTTGTCATGGTATCACAGGTGCCAGGGATGCTTGTAGATGAAGTTAATATCATGTGAGCTGGCAAACAGCAAATTCTGTATGTGTATGAGCTCAAATAATTAATAATCAATGCTGTTGAAAACAAACTGTTGAAAAATTTGATTTCACAGAATTTCTACAGGGTTTTTTGAAGGTTTCCTGCCTTGTTGGGAAGGGTGAGGCCATCAATTAAACTTCACTGGCACTCTGCCAGTACGGAAGGTACTGCTGGTGTGCTGGGCTTGCAAACAAAGGTTTGTTTGTGAAGATACTGGCTTAATCCCCATTTGAATTCTTCCAGAAGGATAGGAGGGAGATATATTTTTTCTTTGCATTGAGCTTTAAAATTATTCCCTGGTAGAAATGGAAATGAGGAAAAAGTGTTCTGGCATAAAAGCATTTTAAAATAGCTTCTACCTGGAGTCAGCAACCTTTTTGGTGTGCCAGAGAGCGATTTGCCTTGCCAAATTATAGGTGAACCATGCCTGTAAATGGGGCTGGAAGCTGGAATATTGCCTCTTGGATGCCACTCAGAGGCCAACAAGCAGTGTGTTGTCCCTAAAAGAAGGCAGGGCTCCTGACTAACCTGACTCCAGAGTGTGCCCAAAGCTGGAGGATGCTGCCGCCTCTCCCCAAACACCACGGCTTCCACCAATGCAGAGCATCACTCCAACCTTATCCCAGGTTGTGCTGGGCAGACGTTCCACAGGCAGTGAAAGCCAGAGACTGCATTGACTGATCTCTGTGAAGCTGGATCAAGAGAAAATTGCAGCACAGGGGAACTTGC
The DNA here is from genome assembly GCA_013397175.1 of Platysteira castanea. Lineage (NCBI taxonomy): Eukaryota > Metazoa > Chordata > Aves > Passeriformes > Platysteira > Platysteira castanea. The sequence continues at coordinate 420,314 of VYXC01003638.1, read as the reverse complement.
CAAAAATGCCAGTCATGGAACTCATACATGTAGCTGCCTGTGTGTGTTGCCCTGGTTTTTGCTAAAGCCTTCTGTTTTAACTTTGGAGTCAGAATTCTTTCTCACACAGTTTCATGTAAACAATAGCCAGTGTTTACTTGACGGTGTTTTCTGTTTTTCATTCCTTTTGTGATAAGAAGAACTTTGATGAGCATCTTTTTTCTCCAGTGGGATTGAGAAGGAGGTGATATGTCCTCCAATCCCTTGTGGAGTTCAGAATTCTATAAGAATGTGACATATGTAAATAAAGAGTCTTTTTCCTCCTTTCTGCTGAACCTGGCAGGTGTGAGAGTGTCTTTATTGTGTTTTCCCAGACACATGTGTGGTTGCAAAGTCTATTAGATCTGGACACTTCAAGAAACCACTTGGAAAACTGTTGCTCAGGCTGGAATAAATTTTCCTGTGAAAACTTAATATTTTGGGAGAAAGGTAAACTTTTCAGTTAGTGTAAATAATGATAAGCAAATCATAAAAGGTAATTGCAAAGCCCAGGCATGTGTTAAAACGGATGGATCATTGTGTCTAGCTTCTTAAAAGTTATTGTATTAATACTCAGTGTGTATTGACATAATCTCCAGGAAGTTTTCCAGCAGTGTTTTATCTCTAGCATTTTTGGATCAATAACACAAAATTAGAAATGGTAAAGCTTTTTCTCTAATGGCCGTGGCTGACTGGCTCAAAAAGGATTCCAGTCAACAATTTTATTCAGAAGCCATTGTCTCTAATTGTAAGATGCTGATTATTTATAATAATATGCTGCCAACAATTGATGAGTCATGCCAATAGCCAGATCAAGAGGTTTGAACAACAAACCTAAATATAGCAGATACAAACAAACTGGAGACTCTGAAGTCTATTACCAAGGGCATTGCTAGCACAGCTGTTGGAATACATGAGGGAATATAACAAAAATTGTTTGCCATACAAAAATGTCAGCAAAAACCTGTTGTTGTCTCTTACAGGGATTGATCTGACAAATAACTCAGAAACTTCTAATTCAAACACTGGTCCCAGGGTGCTTATTGCACGTGAAGTTTAATTTTTGCTGCAGATGATCAGATTGGGTTCTTCAAAATCTGTTGTCATATTCCCCTTTCCCTTTTCTGTTTCATTTCTTCCATTTGTAGAAGTGGGCAATTGAAGGCCTCTTTCTGAGACTTTTCAAGCTCAGAGCGTGTGTCATGAACTGTGGCGAGAGCCCTGAGCAATTGTAGGAGGACTCGCTGGCCCTGGCTTTGCTTAGAGGTTCAGAAGGGGAACTGCACTGGACAGCAGCTCCCTAGAGGAGCAGAGGGCATGGCCCAGGGACACAGATGTCTCAGTCAGGTCTTGTGGGGCACGGGGAGATGACGGAGTCTGCAGATGGATCTGTCACACACCGCCTGAGAGCCTCTAGTGATAGAAGAATAAAGGGGTGCCAGCTGCAAAAATTCAAGCAAGAAGCCTGGGAGAAACAAAATCCAAATGTACCTGGGTTAAAAGAAGAGAAGCAGGTGAGCTGCTGGTCCCTCTGCTACATACAGAGGAGAGGGCGAGCCTGGAAAGACTGTAACTGGTGATAATTGCACATTTGTGGGTGTGAGAGGCTGGAACATCGAAATGCACTGCTTCCTCTAACAAAACCAGTATTCACCAACCTGTCCAAACATTAGGGGAATCTATATATGCAAAAGTGCTGCATCTATTCACTTTGCTTTATCTACTGATAATTTAAGTGAAGGGCTTGTGTGGCATCCAGGTGATGCCTTTGATGCCAGTGCAAGAGAGAAAATATTAAAACACTTGAAAAAATATGAAAATGTTCTTTTTTAGAGTTTGTATCTGAAACTGTCCTGGAAAGTAAAAATGTTGCCAAACAGTGGCCTTACACTTATGCTTATATGGATATAAGGGAAATAAATATGTGGCTGCAGAAAAGGCTTTACTGTGAGCATGTGTTAACTCAGATTATCTAGCAGCGGCCCAGGGTATGTGCAGCTTGTCTCAGAGGGCTCAAAGAAGCCTCTCTGCCTTAAGAAAATAATCCAAAACAAGGGTTTGATGGAGCAGCTATTCTTTGAGAAGAAAGGATTGCATCCCTCTCTGCTTCATTTAGAGAATGGGACTTGCCTAAATTCCAGCCTCTATTTCTACTGCTGGAGGGTGGTGTTTCCATGCTTTTCTTCCCTCAGCTGTAGCAGCTGAAGAATTTGGGTAGGATCCCAGATGAACCAGAAGGCTGAAGTGAGCCTGTCTCCAGAAAGAGTGTGTCTGTGCACTGGCTGCAGCAGGGAAGCCTGACTTGTGTGACTGCAGAGCTCTGGAGGTTATGGGGTACCCTGAACTGGCTGGTGCTTGGGGGTTGCTGCTCCTAAAAGGCAGAGCTAATTCCCTGAAGAGCCTGTGGCCCCAGTACAGGTTATGACTGATGTCACTGTGACCAGCAGATGAACATTCCTCAGCACTAAAGCAGTGGGAGGTGTCCTTGCTCAGCCCGCTGGTTACGTGCCAAGTGGGTCGATGGTTTATTGCAGCTATTTCATGGCATGTTGATCAAACAGCTGGGTTATATGAGGGGGATGAGGAATGATGGCAAATTTTACAAATTCAGTTTAGGTCATTCAGGAATTACTTTGGATGTCATATGAATTTAAAGGTTCGAAGGAGTTGGGTGTGGGAAGTGTGATCATTTCAACACTAGAGCTGCACTGAAGGGAGAGGAAACATGCTCATTGCACATCCACAAGCCTCAGTAGGTCAGGAACACATTTGTTTGATGTAGATGATATTTAGCTTTGTAGATTGAAGAAACATGAGTAATGAAATATTTTCTTTGAATGCTACGTTGAACACACGTGTTGCCTTTTATAACGAGAAAAGGAAGATGTTAAGGCAGTAAGACAAATGTTAATCATAATTTTCTTTCCTGGATCACTCTTAAGCAGCTGTTTTATTCATTGCTTCATTTCTACTAGAGGCCAATGAATTGAATTGCAGTACTTTTATAGCTGCATCTGCCTGAGCCCACTTTGGAAATGTTAGCTCATTAGCAGGAAGCCACTCTAAAATGCTGCACCTTGTTTGTCTCCGGCTCAGCACAACCAGTACGCAGAGAAAGCACAGATTTTTCTCTTGGATAAAATGAAAAAAAGGATTGCTGTTGAGTTTTGTGCATGTGGGTCATGCAGCATGGACTCAGGCCCTCACGGCGTGTGGTGGATTGCAAACTAGTTCCAAACAGTCCTGGAGGGTGAGTGTGTGGGAGGATCCACAAAGCTCAACTGGAAACTTGAGATCAAACTGTTTCATAATGTTTCTGTTGTTTGCATTTTCCAGCTGGGCTGTTTACACTAATTCGTCTCTTTTAGTATTGCAACATGTGTGCTTCCCTCATTATTTCCCTCTGCCACCTCTGTGAATCAGCAATGACTTGTATAAAAATGAAAGGAGAAACAACTCAGCAAGTACTCAAAGGCTCTCAAGGTTTAAGAAGGGATGGAAGCAGATGCTCAAATGTGACTAATCCTGCTTTTTGTCCTTTGTCAGCGATGGATGTTTTCAGCCTGGTGCTGCACCTGAGTCTGAAGCACAGGAAATAAACACAGAGTGGGCATAATGCCATATCAACCAAGGAAGTTTTTTTGCTTAAATGCAGCCCTTTGAGGGTTCCCAGGTTGAGATTATAGGTGGTTTCAATTACTGTTGGAAATTTCAAGGTATTTTCTCAGCTTCTGGATCAAGAACTCACATTACTGCTCGTAAACCAGACATGTGGACAGCCAGGTGTTCTCCGACTCCCTGGAAACAGTAGCTTAAACAGAAGACCATGCGAATAGTGTGTCAGCTTTGAGAGGATCAACCAGTTTTAGTTGAGTTTAAAAGATTTCCAACTGCTCCCCGCCATTGTTTGGAGGACAGTAAATTTTACCAGACATCGCCAGGACAATGAATGAATACCAGTACAGCACACGTGCTGGTCCAGGCTTCTTGTGCCATTATCCCAGTGTGACACTGGCACATCTTCTGTGTCTGGGTTTGAGACAAGTTTAGGAGGAAGACACTCTGGAATGAACATCCCCTCTAGAAATAGGTTTCAGCACTCCCTCCCCCACCGATACAAAAGGAATTTCTGGGAGGAAAGTGAGAAAACTTGTTTATTTAACAAAGTGCCTGAGGGAAAAAATGAATAACTGTTAGAATATTAAACCTCCTCCATGCAGAGAAAGCTGGTAGATTTAGAGTTCTGTCTGTAGCTGACTCGGCCCCTCCCAAGGCCCAAGGCTGGGACGCAGCATCCCCGCAGCCTCCCTGCCAGTCCACGGGGTGCGATGATCTGGTTCTCGGATCACAGCTAGGCCGAACAGTTCCAGAAGAAGAAGAAGAAGTTCTGGAGGATTTCAGTATGCCGGTATGCAGTCCTGGGAAAACATCCTGCCTCCGCTAACAAGTTTGCTAAAAGCAGAGATGTAACTCTCTGCAGCTGCAAGCAGAGCTGAGCAACACGGCGCAGTGTGTGCGAGTCCTTGAACACAAACCGCACTGAAGAACTTACCCAGATTCCACCCCCTTTCCTCAGACCCAGCTTAAAGCTGTGGGACCCATTTCTGGGCATAAAACAGACCATGGGGGAATACAGTTTTACCATAAAATCACCCCAAGACAAGTGGTCTTTGCAGGAAATGAGGATTCACTTTCCTGCACTCCTGTGAGCTCATGGGCTCAAATCACAGATCATGCTGGAAGGGAGCTCTGCAGACAAGGACCTGGGAGTCCAGGTGCACAGCGGGGTGCTCCTCCTCTGCTCAGCACTGGCAAATCTGCATCTGGAGAGAGGTGTCCAGTGTTGGGCTTCCCAACAGAAGAGAGACAAGGACATACTGGAGAGAGTCCAGCTAAAGGCCACAGAGATCACTAAGGGGCCAGAGCTTTTTTCACATGAGAAAAGGCTGTGAAAGAGCTTTGACTTAGCCAGAAGAGAAAGCTTGGGAAGATCTCATCAATGTATATATAAATACCTGAGGGGAGTCAAGAAGACAGAGGCAGAATATTCTCAGTAGTACTTAGTGGCAGGACAAGAAGCATTGGGCACAACTGAAACAGAAAATTCCATCAGAAACCACTGTTTTACTGTGTGGGTGATGCAGAGGGGTTTTGGAGTCACCATTCTCGGAGATATTCAAAGCCTGACTGGATGCAGTCCTTTGCAACCCACTTGAGCAGGGGTTGAACTAAAGGATCTCAAGAGTCTCACACCCACCTCAACAATTCTATGAAGATACAGCTGGATTGTCTGGCATGGAAGCTTGAATGAGGACAGCTTTATTTAAGTATAAATTGGATCAAGGTCAATAGGTTTAGCTCAAAGCAGGGCGACCATTCTGGTTTTGGGAATATATGTGACAGTAGAAGATCTCCTCACAGTCTTCAGTCTTCTACAAGCTGCACTCTGTGTGGTGCCTGGCATAATGAGGATGTAGCACTGCAGACACTGCTGAGCATAGAAGGGTATGGTCTTCAGTGGCTTTCTTCTTTTCTTCCGTGTCTCAAAAGTGAGCTGTAGGCAATTACTTGCTTTCACAAATTGGACTTTTTTGGATTTCAACAAGTATTCCACTGTGCAGGCTCTTCAATGTGTATTGCCTCTTCTGCCTGAAAATGTGGCTTTTTTTCTCTGCCAGAAGGTGGTAACATCTGCTTCTCTAAAATACATTATACTTGAAAAAAAATCTATTTCATTTGGTTTATGCTGTCAGGACTTGACTGACTTTTTCACAGCCTTGTAGATTAAGATCCACTATATTTAGTCTCTGTGAAAGCTGCTTAGTCTAGGCAAATGAGAAGAAAATCTGCAAGTATTTTCCAGACTTTAGATATTGCCCAGATATTCAGGAGGGGAAACTAGACCAGCAGCTTCCCCTCCCACCTACTTGGAGATGGACATTGAGGGGATGCATGACAAGTGACACGGCCTTGTTTTCTGCTCTCCTAAAGCTGCAGTTTTTCTCATAGTACATTTCAGGAGAACTGATGACAATTTTGACTGAAACTTGGTGCCAAACTTGTGTAAAGTGAGACCACAATAAGATGACAACTTATGTAGTTGAAACCTCATCAGATGAGTACAAATGATAAACACATCAACAAACATTAATGATCTTGTATCCAGCAGAAAAGAAAAAGCACAACGGGCTATGAGGTGTGATAGGTGCACGGGCAGGAGAAGTGTACCTCTCTCTGACTGACCTGTTCTGGGTGTCTGTAGCACACCTACTGTGGAGGAGATGCATGATTTCCACCTTTCCAGCTGCTCAAGTCATGATCTCCGTCCCAGTCAGTCTTATCCGTACTCGTGGCAGCCAAAGCAAACCCAGCGACTGCCTGGAGCAAAGACTGCAAATTAAAGAACCTGGTGCCTTCACAACAATTTATAGCTGGATCTGGGTGGTTGGATTTGGGGTGTTTCTTCCTAAATCCTTTTTTTTAGTTACCTCCCAAGCATTCTCTTTGCCTCTAAAGGGATGTAATTGGCTGTATGGGACTGGAAGCACCACAGGCAAGCTCACCCTGCCTTTCAGTGGCTGCAGCTGTGCACAAAGCTCTAGGACACTGACACCTGAGTTATGATGCTTTGGGAAGAGTGGGGTATCCTGGTCATCATAGCCCTGTAACCTACTTACTTCCTAAGGCCTCAGGACCAATTCTTGTTAGGCTCTTCCTGATTTTGTCTTAGCCATCCTAGAGCTTTAGTTTTGCTTGTTTAGCAGCAACATTTCTTTATTATTTTTTAATGACAAGGAAGCTGTTGCCTAATTTGTTTTGCTGTTGCTTAATTTTGTATAAGCATGTGAATTACCCTAATTTTGTATAGGCAATTATAAGAAGCAGTTATTAGAATTTAACACTTATTACCATAGCATAAATTACCATGGGATATAATGTAGGTGTGGTATGACAGTAGAGGCCACCAGCAAATCAGAGGATGTGGTGTAAAGGAGTAGAGACTGGTGATAATGGAGGGGGCAAAGGATGATACTGGAAACCCTAAGGCTATTGACAGCCTAACCATTCTCAGTTTAGAAACCGCCCAACCATGCTCAGTGAAAAAGCTGTAGAGCTTGACAAAGCCAGTTTTAGTGCTAACAAAGAAAAGTAAGAGGTGTTCAGTTTATGGAGAGTTTCTCACCTATAGCAGATCCGGATATAATAGCAAGTTGCACATCAGTGAAGAAAGATTTAAGTTTAGAACTGTCCTAGAAAATGTATTAAATTACTCAAATGGGGGCCCTGGAGGGAAAAGAAAGAAGCTATTGATGGCATAATCCTCGGCAAAGGAGAGGAAGAAACCCCGTCATGAACATCATGTGCATTGTGTTGTTTAGATAACTGGGACTCAGAAGGTTAGTACCATTGTAACTGCACTGTAATAACAGTTTACTGTATTTTAGTTAGGCTGTTAAGATTTTAATTAGTCTGACATAGATTCCTGGCTTCCCAAATGAGGCGTTTCCCCTTTTGCCCATAATAAGGCTTTGGGTGTAATAACTTGTCACATGGGTACTACAGGGGTTGAAGAACGATGAGTGTGTTCACAGAGAACAAAGGACTGTACTGATGCAGTGAAGGAAATCACAGAGAGAAGTGGACAAAGCCAGAATGATCCTCTTCCCAATGACTAATGATAGAATACTTGTGCTGTATTACTTATGTTATTTTAGCAATCTCCTGAGAACCCCGGTGGGAGGTGTTCCTGGTGATGTACGAAAGAAGCCAAAGAAAATAACAGCTGTCTGAAAGAATTTTCCTGCGTTAGGTAAAGCAGGGATATGATGATGGGAAAAAAATGTTCAGCTGAGATAGCTTGCACAGTTCATGCCAATTTCTGCTCTTAGTTTAGCTCACAGTTGATTGGCTTCATTTGCAGGGAGGGGAAGCACTAGATGTTCCTAGGATATTCTTGCTAAGTTGTTTTTTTTTTTTCCAGATGGACGATTTCAGCCATGTGATGGAATTGGGAATTGACATAAAGTTGACGTCAACTAGAACCAGACACAAATTCAGGCAAAGCCAGCTGACTGATTAGGTGCAAAACTGTAATAAGGTAGTAAGAAGATGTGAAGGAGACTCGGTCCAGCACTGTCCATGCTGATTCTGAACTCGAGAAATATTCCAGCTCCAGAGCATGCATCTTTCCCATGAAAGCATTGTTTGTAAATAGCTTCCAGTAGCCATGATATTTTAGGATGACTTAGGTCATATACGTGTCTTTACCTGATGCTGGTGCCTGAAATTACTGAGAAAACTATTATGTCAAATAATTTATAGCTACATATTGTGACTATTCCTAAGCAACAATCAAAGCCTGACATGTTATTTGGATATAATAGAAGGCCTTAGACTTCTTGAAAAAGACACTCTTATGCTTTAGAGCTTTACTGGCTTTTACTTAGACACTTAAGAGAAACTGAGGGTTGTTACTTAAGGCTATAGATGGTGAAATGTGCTTGTTTACCCTGCAAATATTTGGAGACTAATTATTCCTTTTATTCTCAATATCTTATCATGAATTTGGGGAGTGTTTTAAGGGTAGAAACCTTTAAAATAAGAAGCCAAAAAACGCCAAAACACGCCACACCCCCCCCCCCAAAAAACNNNNCACCCCCCCCCAAAAAAATCCCAAACACAAAGCAACCCTCAATCCCCAAACATAGCAAAAGTAAACAAATGAATACTAATGACAATGTGTTTGAGGTGAGTGGAAAAGGTAAATTTGGGAGTGTAACTTGCATGCTTGGATACTTTCTTGCCGTGTGTATTTAAAAGAAATGTATTTCATATCATCTCTCTAAAAATCTTAGTATATTTTAAAAGTATTAAACTGAAATTAAGGTTGGGGGTTTTTTTTCATGGTAACAAGGAGGAAGAAAGCTGTTGTCCATGCGTTTAATAATTTAAGGGTTTTTTAAAACAAATTTAAGGGGGAAATTGCTAAACGACTTTATTTTTTCCAATTTTCATTTTCCGTGTTAACCTCCAGGAAAAAGTTGTCCATGTTCCCAGCAAGAGGAGGCGCGCAGCAGCGCAGGGGTGCTCCAGGCTCGCACTGCAGGCTGGCAGCACTGGAGGCGCAGCGGCGAGCCGGGAGCTGGCTGCTGTCCCCCCGTGGGGACACAAACGGGCACGGGAAACAGCGCAGGAACCTCGCCTGGCTCTTCCTCGGCACACGGTGTGAGCGGAGGAGCTGGGGTGCTTCGTGAGCGGGGCTTTGCACCTCCCCTGACGCTGGCCTGGCAGGCTCAGCTTGCGTGTCGGTGGTCACTCCTGGGCGGGGCAGTGGTCAGGGCACCGAGTGCCCGAGCGCTGCCCTTGCCGCGCACCGCTGGGGTGCAGCCGTGGTGGCCCTCGGTGGCTTCTCCTCGGGACAGGGGCAGGCTGAGGGCGGGAGGGGCCTCAGGCAGTGTCCCTGCGCCTGTCCCGCGGTGTCCGCTGCAGCCGGGGGCCCTCGGCACAGGGGACGGGACACGGCGGAGGAGGGACGGGTGCAGCAGCTCCGCGTTCCCAGCCGGGTGCGCCTCTCTGGGCGGCTGGTGGGCGCAGGGCTGAGAGCCCTCCTGGCTGCAGGGACAGCCCCCAAGCTTGGGGCAGGGCGGGGGGACCCCAGGGGCGCCGCTGCTCCCAGGATGGGGGGTGGCAGTGTCCCCAGGAAGGATGGGGGCAAGCTGGTGTGCTGACTGCAAAAGGAAGCAGCTCTGGATCAAATACCCCATGGGCAGTGCTGGGGCAGCTAACAGTGCTTAGTACAAAAACCTGGCAGAGACCCCTGGCTGTGACAGAGCTCTGCACTGTGCAGCACCCTGCTTGCTGGAGAGACCTGAGCTCCACCATCACCACAGAGACGGCACTTCAGGCTCCATTCTTGGAGCAGGAGGGATGCTAGAATACAGAATTTTCCCCTTTGCTTACAAAGCAGGCACGAGGGAATTGATCTGATCTAGCAGCAGGAGCTGGTACTTTCTTGTGCAGAACAGCAAAAATCTTTGTTCAGAGCGTGTGGAAGATGGTCAGACAGACCTGCTTCACTGACTGGTAACAAAAGAAGGAAAATACTGATTTCCTTTTACCATATACTGAGCTCCACAACACACGGGTTGTGGTTTTTATCTGTTTGTTTTTTCCCCTCATGCAGAGATGGACTCCCAGGTTGAAGCTGTGGCATAAGTGCATGCTGCTCTCCCCCTGTGAAATGAGGTGTTGACCTCAAAGTCTGGGGTGAGGTGATCTACAGTGTCTCCTCCTCATGAATTATCTTTAATCTAGAAAAGAACTTTTGCCTTCCAGTGATGCATCTGTTTCGCTTTCCCAAGTTGACAGCACTGCTGATCAAGTGTGTTGTTTGGTGCCACAGGAATGCAATTTAAGAGAAAAGTGAGTTTATAAATGATTATTAATCCCTCGGCATCCACAGGTGCAGGTGGGTGGTAATTTGGTCTCCTCCACTGCATGAATTATTCACAGATTTGTTAGAATTTGTAGGTAGACATTAAATGATTCTTCTGTACCCAGGTGAGATGAATGATGGGAAAAAACATAAAAACCAAGAAACAAAAAAACATGCCTCTGCTCCAAAGTGGAAAATCAATACATATCCTCATAATGATTTGGGACGTTATATCTTGGAGCTTTGGGTCATGGTGATCTGTCTAATGAATTTGAGGAAAAGGAAGGTGTTTAACATGATGGAGAAACACTTAAAAAAAAAAAAAAAAGGAGAACTGAATAGGAATTAATGAATTTAGTACTGCTTGGAAGCAGCTCTGACATAGATATATATTCCTCCTGCAGACAGTTTGTTGGAGAGAGTCTATTTCAGAGGGAGGTGGCTAAGCATAAAGTATGACATTAAGTCTTCAGCCTTGGAGGTATGATTGATTTATTTGGAAATGATGAGTGATCATGTCCTAATGATGTTTTGAAAGCCATGAAATGAAGTGCGTTCCACTTTGTGGATGACCCTTGGCTCTAAATTCCAAGAGATGACAGTTACTGGGCACGTCAGTGAGGGGACAGAGGGAAAACTGGCACACTGTGCCACTGTAATCACTGTGAAACTGTGTCATCTGTTTGATTTTAGCGGCAGATTCTCCAAGAAACCCAAGGAAACTGTAACTAGGGGTGGGTGGGAATAGATTAACAGAAGTTCCTTCTTCATTGTTCTTTATGGAAGTAGCTCTGATGTATCTATACCTCCTGGTCTTTTGCTGAGGAGCTCATCTGTTTTGCTCTGTGTCCATTTTTTGTGATTGATTCCTTCTGGTAGTTTGGTTATCTGCACTCCAGTTCCTGTGCCTCCTGCTAATACTGTTGCATTGTAAGAGAATCCACTTAGCTTAGCAGCTCTGTGACTGCTCCTCTTTCCCACCTCATTTTTTGAGGTAAAATGCCAAATAAGCAATAGTCATGATCCTTGGAGATCTCTGGGGATGTGTTCGATCAGAAATATCCTTGAAGACAAGGATTTCCTTTGAAAATAGTTGCTGAACAGAGATCAGACCTACATCTTATAACTCCAACCCAATAGCGTGACAACCCGTGGGAAAAACATTTGGGAAGTCGTCACTATCAGAAGTCATCTCTTTCCCACACAAAGAGGTAGCATTAATGAATCAGCTTGGCAAAATACTGAGAGTCCTTTTCAAGTGTGAGGCTAAGAGATTTTAAATTTAATTTATAGTGTGAGATCTGATTTCAGGTTACACAGATCTGTTATGTTCTCACTTGCGCTAACTGCAACGAAGATGCAGTTGTCGATAGAGTAACTAGAAGTATTATCCATAAAGATGTTTGCTGACAGCTCATCTCTCCTCTTACTCTGCAGCAGAAGTGCTATATCCAGATTTGAACATCACACTTCCAGGAAGAGAAGGATCAATCAGAGGGAGCCTTGAGAAAGAAACTGAGAGGGCAAGGTCTGGAAAACTTGTGGTCACTCAAAAACACCCCAAAGAGTAGACTGACAGGGCATGCAGTAGTAGTCTTCAGATACTTAAAAAGATATTGCCATAAAAAGGATTTTTTTCGTTCATGTGCTTGATGGACAGCATATACTGCAGCACAGGAGGTTCAGGATGGATTTGGGTAAAGCTTGCTAATGATAAAGACAGCAAAGCCTCAGCGAAAGTGGCATGCAGTGGCATGGCTGTGGAGTCTACATTAATGAATGTTAAAAACAAGCCAGCAAAGAGACTTTCTGGAATAGCTGTAATTAATAGGTGTTGTTATCTCTGCCTTGCTGCCTTCAGTCCCTTCTTAAAACATGGTATGATATTTCTCCCTTATATACAATGTATTTTTGTCTTAAAACATTGTTAGTGGATTGTGTGCATTCAGTTACAGTCATTTGTCAGTAAATTGCCCTTCCATGGTCTGTTATTAATAGTATTATGGAGCTCTAATGTGAAGGCCATAATGCACACTGGGAGTTTTATCAGGCCTGTGGGAAGTCCTCAGGCTAACAAGCTACAGCTTGAATAATAACCAGGTGCAAAGTGTGAGATGGAATATAGTAATTTTTGCAGAAGGCCAAGTTTTCCTTAAAAAGCTGTGACCTGAAAGATGTCTTTTGAGTCCAGGTATCAATTTACTCTTTGAGGAGCTTTAAGTAAGGTTGGAGATGGCAAGTTTTACAGGATTTCTGTTTAGTGATGGATTATAGCGTAAAAATCTTGGCAAATTTGTGCTCAGAAATTTTCTGTTGAGAGAAATGAGAGAAAGGGGAACAATGCGACACAGCCATATGGGCTTTGTTCTTACACATGGTTTGACTCTGTGGGGGACATCATTCTCCAGCCTGTCGAAGCTCAGCAAACAGCAAAAAGTTCTGATGGAACGGATATTCCTTTTATGAGCAGACAATGCCCAGAGGAAAATTCTCTACTGAGAACTGATTGCAGATGAACAGCACTGGAGTTCTAAGTATTTCTGATATCTCTGAAGGATTTGGGTCTCTTTTGTAGTATCTTAATTATAAAAGCTTTGCTTTTAGGATTGCTCTTAATTGAATACACTTGCTTAATTTCTTCCTGGTGTGGGTTTCCCAACTCCAGCCAACACTGGCTAGCCAGAGGTGTTCCCTGCAGCCTGAAAATCATTTAGGGTTTTTTTATTACATACTTAGCATTTTGTATACCAATGCATGTATCAACTGTTTGATTTGAATCCATCAAACAGAGATATCAAATGCATTTGGTGATCCTTATGGGTCCCTTCTAACTTGAAATATTCTATGATTTCCTCTCCTGTATAGAAAGGTCGATAACAAGAACACACACTTAAAAGCTGGGCTCGCAGCTCCTACTCTTAATGCTCTTTCACTGCTTGAGATTCAAGCTCAGAAAGATGGGGGTGAAAACTGAGACAACCCTTAACAAGAAGTATTTGCCTAATTTGCAAGCCCTTGCAGTGGTGCTGGAACTACTTACAGGAGGGTAAAGCAGTGCAGCCTGCGTTTGAGACAAACGCTGCAGCTAGAATCAAATGCCCACGGTGTCTTCCCTTGGCACAGCTTCCTCTGCGCTGGCACGGGCGTCTGAGGAACAAATGTCTCTGATCCCAGGGGGGAAATTTCCATCCCATCTGGTGCAGCTCCACAGCCGTAGCTGTCAAACAGGGGAGTGGAGGTTGCTTAGCAAGAATGACTTTGCCCGTGGAGCTTTCTTGTTGCACACTTTACTTGTCATGCTGCACCTTCAGCAAAGACCAACCTCTGAAACAGGTTTTTACAAAGTCCTCTGTGGAGCAAAGAAAAAATGTGGCTTTGAACAAATGCCATGAGATGGAGAGTCATGTCTGCTTCTTGTTTTGATCCCACTGCCTGGCCAGTGTAGAGGCTGTATGCAGTTCATCTGAATACACTGCTTTCACTCCATCTTAGCAGGGGAAATAGAATAATACTACTCATCAATACATTGCTGATACAAGAAGTGTTTGTCTCTCATTGTCGGGCATGCATACTGAAGCCTTGGCTGAAAGCCTCTTCTTCTTGCTTTAAACATGCTGAAGGGAGCAGTAGATGGAAAGATGAAGTAGTTTTGATTGCAGCAGAGTTGTTTGGTTTTATTGCTTTGGGTTTTTTTACATAAATTGACCAAAATGGAAATGAGAACTGACTGCTGTTTTCTAATGGGGTCAGTAAATATGCAATAAGTTTCTTGGTGTTTAAGATTTTGGGTAATGAATACACCTAGAGTTTGTCATTTTTGTGTGATTTATCTCCTTGGAGTTTGTCATTTTTGTGTGATTTATCTCCTCTTCAACTCCACAATGAAATAAAGTAAAAAAACCCCCTAAAAAGTCTGTGATTCAGCCTGCTTCAGAGGCTTTGCCTTTAGCTCTGAACAAGGTACTAATTGCAGATATTTGACAGCTCTTGGGTATTTCATCACATGTACTTGCCCTTACTTTAGATACTTAATTTAGTTGCAAAATAATTCTTCTTGAATTAGTAATTTCAATAATTGCCGTTAATAACCTGGCAAGGTAGTTGGCCTTTGGCATTACACCAGGGAAGAAAAATGATAGTAAGATAGCTCTTATCTGAAGATTTAGAAAGCTAGAGAACATTAGGGGCTGGGGGCGGATGGGGGGTGGTGAGGAACAGAATGCCAGAAACAAGGCATCATGACAGGCATCTTGGGGGGTTTGCAGTTGGGATTTATGCAACAGGCTTATGCAATTTGGTTGTACTTCTTTATAGAAGAAGAAGACAAGGTGTCAGATGCAAAAGAAATAATAGGGAGGATGAGGAAGATGAAGGCAGGAGGGTGTGGAGTGACAGGCAGTTGGGAATATTTTGGAAGCAGAACAAAGCCATGTGCTGGGAACGATATCAATGGTGGCTCGTGTGACAGCAGAGCAGAAGGTGTTTTTCCATGGCTAGGCTGCCCACCTCAGCTGGAATAAATTGTCCCCACTAAGGTGTGATGATCCTACAGTGGAATGGAATGGGTGGGCTCCCCAAAGCAGTCACACAGGAGCTGTCTCCCTCTCACTGGTGGTCTGCTCCCAGTGCAGTGGCCGGGTGGAGGGCACCAACAGTGGTGACCTTGCTCTGAAGGTGAAGGAGGAGCAGAGTATCCCCAGTATGAGAGGGCCCTGAGCTCAGGGCAGCAGTGGGCTCCATCTGGAGTCCCAGTGTGATGTCCAGAGAGCCTGATCAGGACAGCAGGGCACTAGGGGTTCAACCAAGCCAAAATAGTGGTCCTGGGCCTGCAGAGAGTGAGGGGTTGGAGGGAGGAGGGGAGCCAGGGTAGGAAGGAAAGACAGGTAGTCACAGGAATTACTAGTTGCCCGTGCTGCTTGGACCTGGCAGGACTAACCCTCCCTTGTGTCAGGAAGAATTACAGGACAGTCAGACTTCTAGCAGTAAATGTTACCCCACAGCTGCGTCCTATCTTGTCTTCCTTGTTTTCTGAGGCTAGCTCTTCTCCTCTGATGCTGCCTAAAACACCAGTGAATTTGAGAAGCCAACTCCAGGATGTGGGTATGGATAAAAAAGCACAGGGAGAGGTGTGTGCCAAAGGCTGATGCTGCTGTGCCAGGCACAATTGGGTGTGAGGGCACCTGAGCCAGAGGCACTGGAGATGTAGGCCAGAGTTCACTGGGGCTCTGGGGAGCTGTGTGCTCATCCCTGCGTCTCTGTCAGTCTCCAGCCTTCCCAGGCAAGAACTGACTGTCACAGCAGGTGCTGTTTCTGGTCTGGGACACGTGTGTGTTGTGGTGTTGTTTTAACCAAGGATCAAGGTTGTTCCCCCTTCTTGCCCATCTTGCTTGTCTCGTGTGATGGTTAACAAAGCAGACAGAATACAGAGAAGAGGGACATAAGGGACTGCAAACTAAGCCTTGTTTGTTGTTCAGCCTTTCCCTGCCCTCAGTAGTGCTGTGTGAGTGCTGTGGCCATCAGAGGCTGGAGAGGTCACCCTGTACCTGGCAGCACCTGGCAGCAGGATACCCTGGCTTTGGCCTCAAAAATTATGTCCAGACTGATGCAGCCAATGTCTAATCAGGACATAGAGATCCCTGGTCTAGCTAATGAACTGCTCCAAGTAATTTCTCTCACTTTGTTAGAAAGGAGAAACACCTTTCCTCACTTCTTGGTGGAATTGGAAAAGTATAGTATCTAATTTTTCTTCTGCCTGAGAGCAGAATTGAAATCCTATTCTATTCTTTAAAACAAGAGTATGCATCTCATTCATAGAAGTTAAAACCGTCCTTATTCATTCAATGAGGAAAATAATTCAGCTCTGCCTATCCCAAGCTGTCAAAGCATGCAAGAGCAGCATATA
Source organism: Platysteira castanea (assembly GCA_013397175.1). Classification (NCBI taxonomy): domain Eukaryota; kingdom Metazoa; phylum Chordata; class Aves; order Passeriformes; genus Platysteira; species Platysteira castanea. The sequence goes on along the minus strand of VYXC01003638.1, from coordinate 403,959 downwards.
GATTGTGGGTACCATTAGAAAGCATTAGTGTCTAATTGCTTCAACATGGACCACAAGGGAAGATGAAAGTTATCTATTCCTGGGGCTGCTGTTGTTTCATTTGTTGATAGGCACGTCAGCCCTTGGCACTCATTTTGTCTGTGAAGGAGTATGATTGATTAATAAATGGGTGTTCCTTTGTAGACAGTTACAGCATGTTGGAGTATTTCTGTAGCAAATTCTTACTGGAGAGTCTCAGAAACCATTTTTTCCTTAACGACACTAGGGGAATAAAAATCTATTTCTACACTCCTCAGTTTTTAAAACCTGGGCTGCTAAAGCATTTGTATATCTTTTTTCACTTGCAGCATAGTCATTTGAATATGTGACCTCCAAGTTCTGTACAGAAGTTGTAGCTTGAAAGGAGCCATAGTGATCCAAGGGATGGCAAGACCAGACTACGTATAGAGCAAGTGGATGTGATTCACTGGCTTTTAAATCCAAAGCCTTCGTGTGGCTGTTGAGTTTGTGGACAATGGAAAGTCAATGGCTTTGATTTTAAAAAGGATGCAATACCTTGATAAAACAAAGCAATGTGTCCTTCTGTGATGTTCTGGAACACAGCAAGTGTTTAATATGATTTTCTTCCACATGAACAAATACTGCCAATTTGTTCTTGGGCACTTATAATTTGCTCCTACATAATTTCTCTTTCTTTGCTTCTACCTCACTCTACTATATGTCAAGCGTTCCTTGATGAAAAGAGGTACTTATTGAAAAAGAAATCTTATCAGGAACATAAGCTGTTAAAGAATAAGACTTGATGCTGTGAGAGAAAGTTTGTAGCAGATCAGAGCAATGGCCTGTGTAATTGCCAAGTCAATCAAGCCATGAAGCAGAAGGCAAAGGCTTTGATTCCTATTGCTCCCATTCACAAGTACATGCTGGGCTGTCATTGCCTTCAGCTCCTACCCTTAAAATCTCTTGAGCTGCCTTTCTGCTGCTGATTCATACTCCTAGAAATAAACTTGCAGTAAGAGCATTAATGTATGTTTTGAAATCACACACATTAAATTATTTTTCAGAAAAAGAAGCAAGATTTAAAGGAGCAAAATTTTCTTTTCTGGACATCTGACAAGAGACACCTTGTGCGACTTTGTAGGCTTTGATATTTAATTATTAGAAGAGGTACATTTTGTTTTCTTTTCATTATTTTGTCCCACTGACACAGTCAATCTTATCATTTGATTTCTTTAGGTTATCAGGGACATGTTTAGATAAAGGGCAGTTTTTGAAGCAAATATACATACAAAATGTTCCGCTACTGTGTGATCTTTAACAGTCAAATAAACTTAGTGTACAGGATCTATCTTCACCTTTCGATTGATTCCTCTCGCGTCTTTTTTTTTTTTTTTAAATTTCTTGTAAAAGGAAAACATGACAAGTTAGTCAATGTTCCAAAACTAGCTCAACTCAGCAGAAGAACACTAATTGCTTTTTGACTCCTGTGATCTGTTTTATCCTCAGCCAAGTTTTTAAGGAGTGATGTAAAAAGTCTTTAAGATAGTTACATTTTGTGGTAGTAAATCATCTCCTGAGCAACCTCACAGAGTAGACACAAAGACTCAGGGCATAAACTTGCCATCACATTGATGACTTTACAGCTGATTGCCCCAGACAATAACCAGGGAAGGGCTGGTATTACAAATCTGTTTGGTTCACTTTCTGAAAAAAATTAAGGGTTTTGGTAGTCAGCCTAGGACCTTACTAAACAACCTGAGAGGAAAAAATTACTTTTCTTTGCTGCCTTTTCAGTGCAGTGAGTGCAGTTCAAATGAGCCTTGGAAGCAGATGTCTCTTGTTTGGACCAGTCTGGACTAAGGCAGGCAGCCTGCAACAAGTGCTGCCTCATGGACAGGATTTTGCCCATTAGACGACATCACACAGCAAAAGGTTGAGTTTGGAAGGTTCCTCTAGAGACTGTTCAGCTTTGCTCCCCTGATCAAGTGGGGTCAGCTAGAGCAGGTTGTCCAGGACTGGAACTCCAAGGAGAGAGACTCCATAGCTTCTCTGGGCAGAACATTCCAGTGCTTGACTACCCTCACTGTAAAGCAATTTTATTTTTTCTCTTCAAGTACAATCTCCCGAATTTTAGTTTGCATTCACCGCCTCTTGTTGACAAATGACGACAAACTTCTTCCATGTTCTGATGCATCTGCTGACACTAATTTTATTTTCTTTTAGGTCTTAACTTTTCTTTTTCCTATTTACACTCCTAGCCTTTTATTTGACTTCTGGGTTTATTGATTTAACTTGTTCTTTGAGGCTGCAGTTGTGTAACTTTAAAATTCCTTTGTTTTGCTGGGAATTTCTTGTCCTGTGAGGGGAAGGCCACAGGGCAACAGAAACTGTAGAATATAATTTTCCATGTACAAACAGCAGAACTAAAGGTCTGAGTCCTGCAAATGAGCTGGTAGCATGTAAAAAATAGCTGCCTTGGTTATACTTATCAAAGCTGGTTTTTTGCCAGTGTATTGCTGCTTTCTCCATTTTTTTCGCTTGAGAATTTGTCTCTCAGTCCCTCTTATGGTTTGATCTCTGCATATGACCATCCAATTTTTTTCTCGAGACTAGAGAATATTTTTATTAATAATAATAAAGTTTATTAATAATATTTATTATTCCTAACACTGTGTGGTGTACCTTTAAATCTTTTATGTGTGACTGTATATATTTTCAGAAGATTGACAATGCATAGATTACCTTGAAGACTGCATATTTTGGGTTGAGCACTCTTGGAAAATAGCTCACTTCCCTTGGAATGGAATAAAAAAATTCAACTTTTTTTAGATGTCATCAGAGTGATTCTGCAATGTAATAAATATTTCTAGAAAAGCAGGAACAGATTTTAACCCTTATTCTAGGATTTACTTCATATTTACTAAATGTAAAGGTATCTATTGATTTTTTTAAAAGGTAATTACCTTCGCAGAAGCCAGAAGGATTGCTGCCTTGACTTTGCATCCTTTAAAATCCTAATTACAAACCTGAACCACTACTCCATTTGAATTTGAAAAAAAATATTAACCACTTAGCTTGGAACTACATTTGCATTTCCTAGAAATGCTGTTTCCTTTTGCAGGAAAAAAAAAGCAATAACTTTTTTAATTTTTATGGTTTAACTAATATTTCCCCATCTGTGCTTTGCTTCTGCGTTCTCTTTGTGGGGAAACTGAAGTCACAATCAGAATGCCTGGCAACAGAAGCAATGGACTTGATATTTATATTAGAAGTGTAACACATGGACATCTGTTCTCTCTATCCTTGAGAAGATACTGCTTCCAAAGACTGATATTTGGCTTTTTCAGCTGCAAGCTGCTACCGATAAGTTGGTGGGAGCCTTGCAAAGGACTTCAGTGTAGCCCATGGGGCAGCCCCTGCCCCAGGGACAGACAGAGAGATAGATGGACAGACAGAGGGGTCTGTTTCTGGTTCGGGGGCTGAGGCAGTGCTGGGTTGGCCTCCTCGTAGTGCTGGGGTGGAGCTGAGTGACCAAGAGCCCTCTTTCCAGCTCGCTGCTGATTTGCAGAGACACCAGGATGTAATCCCTTCCTTCTGCCTGTTTCCTTACACTTTAAATAAGAATATTGGAACCAACCTATTTTGATCAAATATTTTGAGCTCTACAGGAAGGAAACGTGCTGGTGGCAGAGCTTTTCATTAGTAAGACATTCACCGATAACAGACAGACGACCAAAGAAATTTCAGTAGTGCGGGGAGGATGCATTAAACCACAGATTAGTATTCACCCTTAAGTATGTGTAAGTGCCTAATCAAGTTAGTTATTTTCCTTCTGATCTAGGGTGAGATTTTTATGGCAGTCAGCTTTCGATTAAAAAGCAGTTTTGACTGAATAGGTGGGCTTGCATGTCTGCACTTTGCCTTTTCCTTGGAGAGATTAGTACTTGTTATCCCAAAAAACCAGCTCCCTGTGTTAAAAGTCCCATAGGAGCTCAGTCTTCCCGATGCTGGTTCAATTCCAAACACACATATTCATACAGCCGCTGAACTACACAGCGTTGCAGATGTGGATGCTGCACTATTTCTTATCTCCCTTCTTTAAAGTATGTTTAAGGCCTGAATCCTGAAATTCGATGATAAAAATTCCTCACAGGTGATACCAGGATGAGATGAAAATACCTGCTCATGGCTAGCACTGAAACTGTGTTGCCTGTCCTCAGGGCAAATGCAGCAGAGATAAACCTGTTCTCTTGCTAAAGAGGTATTGGGTAGCTTGCATACCTAGTCCTGCATTATTACTAGGAGGTAACAGGGTTAATTACCCAGAAGCAAAACAAAAGTGGTGAGAGGACCCTATGCACAGACCTTTCCATAAGCCGAAGGAGCCAGGCTGCACCCAAACAGGTGCCCTGCCTCAGGCTTCAGGAAGTTTCTTTGTGGCATTTCTGCCCAAGTGAGAGCATTTTTTGAGGGACAGACTGAGGGGTAAGAAGTAGCCCAGGGAAGATGAAAAGAATATGTTGCTCTGCTTTCTTCCCACAATTATATTATTTAACTTTCAAGTGCCATCTAAGACAACATTAGAGGTTATGATGCCCAGATATTTGTCTAGCAGGGGTTAGCTCGTGCTGCCTATATTCCTTCCCTCCTAACTACAGCACGGTACATTTCCACCACCTCTGCAGTACTCCCTGCCTAAAAATGGGACACCTTGAGTGAGCTGTATATTAATGCACCAAGTGTGGGGATGAGGGGAGGCAAAATTATTTCTATGCAGTGAGAAGTGGGGAAGTTACACTGTTCCTGTATTGTAAGGCTTCCTTGCACTGCTCAGGCAGCAATACAAACAACGGTAGGAAAGAAGAATGCTGCGTGGAAAGTGAGACAGGGCATTTCACAATGGCTATGATCCAGTGATAAACTGGACTTGAAATGTTTGGGAACTGACTCATGGATTTATGACTCTTATATCATGGAACTAAAACCACCAGGAAAAAAAAAAGAGTTAGATGTACAGACTTCTCTGTGAGAAGTTCTTGAAAGAATTGGTGTGCTGCTTTTCACCTTGGGAAAGCTTCCTCTCCTCCCCCGTACACACCTCTGCCAGCTGGTAATTACCTGAGCTGGAGATGTGCCATAGCCTGGCACCTTGTGGTCCTTCATCTAGTTCGGAGGTTATTCATCCCTAACTGAGTGTCCCAGAAACTACAGCAGACAGTGCAATGCAGCACTGGGGTAACAGAACAGTCCCTTCCCAGCTCAGAGCCTTGGGGAAGGAGGAGGCAGGGCCAGTGAATCAGGTGCTGTGAACATCTGCAGGGATTGACTGACAGCTGCAGCTCCCTCATGATGGAGAAACCTCAATTCACGGCCTCAGCATGCAGCAAAAGGGCTCCTGTGTTTCCCACTGAGTCTTCTGGAACCTCACTGGAGAGGGGAGAAAGTGCATCAGGCATGGATCTGCTTCTTGTCCTTTCTTTGGTGACTCTTGCTCATGGAATCTCAGTTGCATTGTGTGGGTTAAAATCATCAACATGGAAACATAGCAGCTTGTTTCAGCACCAACAAAGCTAACCTACTTTTCTCAATTGATTGGGCTTTTTTAAAGGCAAAGGTATAATCCTTCTAATCAGAGAAAAAGAAAAATATTTTCTTAAGTTATCAACCAATCTGAGAAATCAACTATTTGTGTAGCCTGACTTCATATCATTGTTGCAGGTGGTGCCAAGCTGGTTTAGAACAATTCCATTAGCACAAAGTATAATCTTAGCCATGTTAGCCTGGAGTTTGGTTGCTGACCTTTAAGCCTCTTTTGATTGGGCCTGAGGAAAAGGCCTATGACAGAAGCTTCCAATAAATATAATTGCTTGCAGACAGCTAAACAAATCTCTGCCTGAAAAAGGTAGGTCTTGTGATAATAAATAAATGTAAAATGGTGAGTAGGAATTGTAGATTGGCTAGTTCATCAGCTGAACAGTTTAATGAAATAGTTAATTTAGAATTCTGTCCACAAAGCTTGGACTAAAACTATCATAGTAAATCTGCATCATGCATTGAGGGCCTTGGTGAAATTAGTTTTATTGTTTTGTAGGATTACATATCTGATAAACAAAAGTTGATACAGTTCACTTGTGTTTCTCTGGGACATTTGGCTACAAATACCATATGACATCTAATTTTTGGCTTTGGATACAAAGGCTCCAAAACAAAAATACGCTACTTAGATCATACAAGGTGCTCCCAGAAAATGGATAAATTCAGAACTGGTTTGTTTACTGGCATCCCTCAGCTTGTCAATGGGAGGTCGTTTGTGAGCTCAGAATGATGATTTTTTCCTGATTTAGCATTGCTGAATGTTTCTGCCATTTTGCCAACAATTTGAAATCTGAGGCAATATGTAACTTGCAAGAGGTAGGGTAGCAAATATTAAATGTGAGGTTATGGAGGCACTTATCAAGACTGTCTACTTGTGTGGCTTCAAATGACAGAGCACCCCTTCCCTTCAGTTCTGCAGCTGTGTGTCTGCTCAGGGATTGCATCAGAGCAAGAGGCTGGGGCTGTGAGGGGTGTCCTGCTAGGCTGCCCTGGCAGCAAGCTTTTGTGTGTGTGTGCTGTGCCAGGATCACCTGGGTGTGCTTGGGCTGCCCAGCTTTTTGTCCTTGTTGGCCATTTGACCTCCAGCAATTCAGTCGTAGGGACTGACTGAAGATTTTGGTTCTCTCTTTCCCTCTTCACACTGAAAAATATCTGGGAAGTTTGATTATGTTTAGTCGTCAAATAGTCACTACTGTACAGATATTTCTTGGGAGATGAAGACAGCAGTTAATAGTTATAGTTTTCAGTTCCAGGCCACCTTTGGGAATATCTTGGCACTGGTCTTCCAATACTCACTTAGTTTACAAATAATATGCCTGCTTTGTGGAAAGAATTCCTTATGTATCTTGCTTGTGACACCCAAGATCTGAACTCCACTCTCTTCATCTCCAAAGTCCCTGCAACTGCCTAAGCTGAAGGAAAACTCACACATTTCTGCAAGTAGCAGACTTTGTAGGCAGCCCAGAGATAGAAGCAAAGACGATGCATCTTTGTTCAAAAAGGTGCGATAAATTTGGAGATTTTTCATTGCTGTTTTCCTTCCCTTCCAGGGATTAGAAACAAACATTTCATGAAATAGGCTGATGACTGATGATTGCGAGGAGACCAGCAAAATCTAAGACTTTCTTTTTAGAAGCAGATTTCTAGCTACTAGAACACTTCTTTGAAGTTGCTGCTAGTTGCAGCTGCACACCTTTCTACATCTTTATTTCAGTAGCTGGTGTAGTTAAGTTATTTTAGTGAATCACTTGCTAATTTTCTGCAGTAAAATTGCTTGATAGAACATATTTTTAGAGATATGACCTCTCTGAAGCTCGTGACTGCAGCTTAGGACATCTGTTCTTGTGATGCGTGAAATACATTCTAGTCCATTAAGGTCAAATGAATTGGACACTTGCTCACAGGGGCAGGGTCTGCAGCCAAAGAATTTACACTGATTACCTGCTTTTTTAGAAGTGCCTGCATGAATTTCTAACCTTCAAATAAGTCACCACTTGGGAGATCATTGATGACACAGCCACTTGTCTCAAAATGCAGCCGCTTGATCTTTATTGAACTTGATGGGCAAACATTTAAATGATAATTGAGACACTAATTAAATGCTGTTCCTATACTCCTGGTTCAGGATTGAAAGGAAGGACTAAATTATTTAATGACAATTTGGGGAGTTACAGGTACAGATCTTTAGCAGACTTGTAAGAAAGGAGGGTTTGTTCAGATGTTTGAACTCTGCTGCTGCTGCTGCATACTGCTCCACATATCCCAGCTGATCCCCTGGCTTTACAAAGGCATCACTAGGATCCCACTCACCACAGTTTTCTAGCAAGTGCCAGGACATTATATTTGCTCTAGTGAGCAAAATTGAAGTGTGGGGCCTTGGTTTTGTTTTGCCCTTTCTAGTCATTTTCATCATGCAATCTTGACACTATTAATCCATGTCTGTGTTTCTAAGTTCACCTTCGTAAAACATGATCTGGCTCGTGACTGCGATCAAGTTGTCTAATTCTATATTTCAAATTATTCCCTATTACCCTAATATCCATTCCAAGTAAATTAGTTGCTTCTTCCTACATTTCCCACCTTGCCCTTTATCGCTGTTCATGTACATCCCCACATTTTTGCTTTTTTTCCCTACTGACTTACTTGTGGCATCTGCTAAGGTGTGAGGGTATTAGACCTAATCAAAATGTCTCAAGCTCTTTAGTAAGTCACATATGACTCTATTCACAAATGACTTTAGATGAATGTTCTCCCAATGCAGTCACTTATTTCTGCTCTCCTGTCCAGGAACCAGAAAAGTGAAAATCGTGCTTGGCACTTCCACAGGGATCTCAGAGGTAGGTAAAAATTTCGTCATTGCCAGTGATTTGTGCCCTGTGCAGAACAGATTTGTCAACATGGCCAAATACTTAGAAGCTTTGTACAGCGCCAATTTTGCTTCCTCCTTTCCTATCCTTTCTGTACCAACACTGTGCAGCAGATCAATTTCCTTCACTGGGGGGAGTCAGGAACTGCTATGGGAACAGATGCAAGGGAAGCAGATGGGGCAAGAGTTGATTTGGAGCAATGACAACTCTGTAACCTTTTGGTGTCAGCCTGAGATTGCAACTTCCCCTGTGTTCCGTAGCAGAAGGCAAGTCCAGGCACAGGAGAATGCCCAGGCTTAGCACTGTGCTCAAGCAGTGGTAGGTGGCAGCTGGGCTTCTCGAGCACAGCGTGGTGGCCCTGAAAAGGCAGTTCATGCTCGAGTGGGGCTTTTTGTCTGTTAGGTTACAGCCTGTATTGCAGGCAGTACCTCGGGCTTTTACAGGAATTTGGTCTCGCTGGGCTTGTCAGCCCAGCAGTGATGTGAGCTCTTGTTTCACACATGCTGAGACAGTCTGTGAACTGATCCAAAGGTGCTTCTCTAGTAAGGGACATTGGCTCCCTCACTGATTTGTCAGCTTGAATGAGAAGTGTGTGTCCCAGGCCACCCAGAAGGTCCAGGCCAGAGCAAGGTGTGACATGGAGACACACAACCTCCCAGCCCCAGGGGACAGGCAGCTCTCCTCCGTTTCCTCAGGGCCAAACACGGGATTTTTGTTCCTGTTTGTCTTTTGTTAGGGGGCAAGGCCATGTTTGGTGTTTGTGTTTGCACGTTTTGTAGGGAAAAAAGAAAAGAACAACACTATGGTTCTCCACTATGATTTGTCTGTATGGTTCACAGTATAGTGGAGAACTTCAAAAGTGTAAGCACGTAAGCCTTCAGTAGCAAAATCAAATTTGTTCTTTCAGCTAGGTAAAATGCCATTTAAGTGTACTCAACTAAAAATCAGGATTTAAAACATTTAGTAAGGCTACAGGGAGTTCCTACTTTCAAAGTATGTATCCCAGATATCCTCAGTAGTTTATTCAGGATGCATTACAAAAGATTAATTATGTCAAACTACAAGGTTAAGGCCAAACAAGTGCTTTTTAGATCATATATTTATTCTTTCTGGTGATTGATAAACAAGAAAATCAGGAAGATTGAGAGGTACTCTGTGTTTTATTTAAAAATGTACTTCAGACGTGGCCAAGTGATCATCAAAATAATTTATATTTTTTTTCAACCTGATCTTTACCTTGAAATACATTTTAGTTAATGGAATTTCCTCTTCTGAAGTTGAATGACTGTTAGCACAGAATCTGACTAAAAAGCTGCCTTCCTATGCATGATTTATTTAGCAGGGAACCAATGACAGCATATTAGAATATACCAGAAGGTGCTTTGTCCCACTGTGTTGAGAAGTCTTAAGAACAATGGCATGAATGTGATGGGACTGGAAATAAAATGTATGTAATTGTGCATTTAGTGTACTTGTTCACAGAGCTCCTGTAGATTTTCTTTATTAAGTGACTGTCACTTGAGAAGCAACAGAAGAGCAAAAATAGATGACTTTGTACAGCACATCTTGGCGTGCTGTATTACTCTCCAGCATAAGGTTTTACCTTGTGTCTCAGGACCACATGAATCATAGTGAAGGGAAACTGACAGCTTCCTAATGTTCTTTTCACATGTGCCTGTCCGTCCCCTTTCCCTCCATTCATCCAAAAACCAAAATTAAACTAAACCAAACCCCGATGAGATGCTTGCCTGAAATGCTTTTCTGTAGACCTAAACCAGAGACTTTTCTGAGGGTGCTGTGTGTTGGGTAAATTGGAATAAAAATGCTGTCCAGCTGATGGCTCGTGCTGGTGGCACCTGTAATCTTATCAAACTTCAGGTTCTGCATGGTGCTAAGTGGAAGATAGTGCCAAGTGTGCCTGAGTGTGTTACCAGCTGTCAGGCTGAGCTTGAGAAGCATGATTAAGGCATTTCACTGCAGGAAGCTGGGTCACAGTGTAGGGTTGCTGTGATTTTCTGTGGTGGACACAGACCACGCTCCTCTGAGGAGATGTAATCAGAACTGAGCTTTGCAGTCCACTGCAGTGGTCAAGGTTCCTAATGTGACACGTGGCACTGGCCAACTCAGAAACATTCTCTAAGATGGAAGAACAGTTTGGAGAGTTATTACAATATTAGCACAATATTGCAATATATGTCACTGTCAGACATTGTGTGCTGTTGATTTACTGCTTAAAAAAAACCCTTTATTGCTTGAGAAGGCTGATATCAGCTGATAAAGCTGATCTGTGTCATGCTGAGAAGCCCAGTCTCATCCTAAAAACTTGTGGAGGGACAGGGATGGGTCAGCAGTTGGCAGTTCGGAGAAAAAATGTCACAACCTGTGAATATGTTTTCTTACATCATGAGTGCTAGGAGACAAAGATGAAAACCAGCTTATAAGGGTACAAGCAACAATTACAGAGGAAATGCTGGGTGTCAGGAAAGTGGAGGGAAGCAACACCAGGGTCCAGAACACCTCTGGGTGCTGCAACCACCAGAAACCTCCTGAAATCGCTCAGCCCTACTCAAACTGCCTTTAGTAAACAGATAATTAAAATTCAAGCACTGCCTTTATAAAGCCTCTTGGTTTCAGAGAAGTGGATCGCTGTCTGACAGCTCACTGGGAGGTTCTTCTTCCAAGATTGCTTCCCTCCTGAGCGGAGTTGCTTGGAGAGCAGCTCAGGACGCTGGCAGGCTGTACCAGCCAGGCGTTCACTCCCACAAGTGCCACCTGCTCTGCTGGGAGCCTTGCCGTGCTGAAGCCGCCAGCATCTTTGTGCCTGATCTGCAGGGCTTGGCTGCTCTCCCACGAGAGGAACAGTTCGTGGAGCCCTGGGCTCGGGAGCACTTGGCAACCTCCGGATGCGAGTGCATTCCGCGGGGCAGTGGGCACACACGCATCCCAGGGTGCTGCTGTGTGCCCCATCCGTGGTGCTCCCCACAGCCTGTGTGTGCCTCCAGGGCACCCGCTGTGCAGCTGACACAGCCCTCAGGCACCAGGCAGCTGGAGCAATCGCCACAGAAGGTTTAGCAAGAGAACACATCACGGCCAGAGTCGAAGGCTGAATTGAGTTATCAGTGGGGGAGGTGGTTATTATGTTCCAGCCCTCTTTAAAAACCATTCTGAGACTTGTAAGGCATTGTGTTGTGCTTGTTGCTGGATTTAAGACTGCTGACTGTCAGGCGGTGAAGGTCACTTTGTGCTTTCCTCTTTAAGGTGAGTTGCTGTTTATATTAACAAGAGACCAGCGGTGCTGACTAACTCCTGGCATGTTAACCTGCGTCTCTCCTAGGGAAAAGGTCTCCCAAGCACTCCCTTAGGACCTGTACAGTTGGAGAGTTGTATATCATGTAGGTGTCAAGCCCAATCAGAGCTTCCTTGCCAGGATGTGTTAGGACAGCTGCCTGCAATCTGTGTGACAGTGCACATCTCTGCCAATAAACTACTTTTGCTCTCCCTTATGCTGTGTCTGCCGTCTGCAGGTTGTTGGAATGCTGCCAGGGAGAGAGGGCAACTGCATGCACAGAGGTGTCTGGGTGGCACCTCTTGTAATCTGTGTTCTGCACGGTGTATTGATTGGCTTTGTGGATGGATCCCAAGGGCTGAACACGAACATCACACACCAGAGCATGACATTTTAATCAGAGACACGTTTAGCCACTGGGAGCAGCTCAGGTAACCTCTACTTTAAAATAAAATTAAAAAATTTTAAAAAAAGAAACTTGCACCAAAAGAAAAAGAAAATGCATATGCTATGTGTAGTTAAATGTAGAATACAAATAAGTAGGTTGTGTCAGGGCCAAGAGCACTTTGAAGTAAAGCTGTAGTAAGTGCAAATCAGTGATACAAGTGAAGACGCTGAAATAAGGTTTTTGCACGTGCATGTGCACACATCATGGCTAAGCAGCAGAGCCTGCTCAGTGCAGTGTCACTCCTGTCTGCCAGCTGTAAAATCATTCAGAGGATAAAAAAGGTGTCCTGCAGGAGATGAAGCTGGCAAGGAGCAAGAAAGATTTTTTAAAAAGTTGATGGAGTTTTCTCTGTATTTGCAATGATAAAGAGTTGTGAGAAAAATGCAGCTCTTTTGGGGTTGGTGTGCCAGCTAGCCCCACCAACATTTTGAGTGAGGGTTGAAAAATGACCACCTCAGAAACATCAGGGAAGGTCATCTTCCTTCTCAGCCTGTAACACGCTGTGTAGTAGAGTTTACCCTTCTGTAGTAAAATCTCAGGGTCCCTACAGAGCTCTGTTAACCTTGAAATCTGTGTAGTAGGTTACTTTCTACCTGCAAAACAGAAAGCACCACTTATTCACAGGCGCGAATGACACCAAATCTGGTCCAGAGGTAGACTTGAAAGGACATTCATCTGCTGTTTGTGGGAATTTAACTGAGAGGAAACTTCTGAAGTACCGAAACAGAGAGAATAGTAAAATTATTCCCAAAGCGCCGCCTGCCTTCTAATTGCTGGCCATCTTCTTTTGTAAAAAGAAGCAAGAGAAAGCGTTCACGCAAGCGCAAGTGCTTGCTGACTTCTGGGGAAAACTGTTGTCTTTCTTCTCTTGATTTTGGATGCTTAAAATGAGGAAAGCAACATATCAGACAAGAGAGAGAGGAAAAACAGTCAATGTTACCTTGGTATCTGATGATCAAAGGTATGACCCCCCTCTGCAGTGCCCTCAGAATGGCAGCACTTGTTTCCTGAGGGAACTGCACTTAGTTCAGAACAGGCAATGTCCCTTCACTCCCTGTGTTGCCACACAGATCAGGAGCTGCCTGCCTGCCTTGGGAGAGCAGAGTATTTAGCTTTTCTCAATAGAAACAGGGCAGCTTAACCAGTTATCCTCTGCCAATGAAAAGAAGCAGGAAGATAAGTGTCAGAGAACGATTATTCCCTGGGTAGTGACATGGCTGACATGTATTTTCTTGTGAAGATCCAGTGAGCTACAGCTATTAAGTAGCAGGAATTCATGAAATTCGTGGCCAGCTTTCCTACCCAGCTTCCTTTCGTCATTTTAAAAGTCTGTGATTTTGTTCTGACTACTGTACTTTAAACACAGAAAATAATAGAAGCTAAGAGGAAAATGGTTTGTTCTTTACATTCAATTGCCAATTTACTGTGTGCATTTTAACACTCAAAATGTACTGGCTCTGGCTGACATTTCCATCATGTTGGAGTGCCTGTATGCCCCTCATGTTTCTAATGAGGCACAAAATATAGAGAACATAAATGACAGGAAAAAGGCTGCAGTTTTTTTAATGACCAAAATCATATATATTTTAAAGCTCTAGCTTAAGGTTACAGCACAACAAAGCAGGCAAAGTCTCTTTCATCTGCAGTTTACTTGAAGACTAGGACCAAATTTCAGTCTCCCCAGGTGACAGAAAACAGCAGAGAGTCCCCAGTACAAAAACAGAGACCCAGTCATGCACCATCCAGCACTGTAGAGTCTATTTTCCAAGAATCCAGTAACACCTTTCTTTGTAGAAGTAAAGCAGACAAGGGCAGGACAGTCAATGAGGCAAAAGAAAATAATGAAAAAATTAAAATCAGTCAATAGTGTGAAGATATTAGGTGAGGGTGTTACAGTACCTGATGTGAGAGACCTTAATAGGGACACGCATAACATTTTCCCCCCACCTTACCAGGCAAAGGGTTGCATTGACTTTGCCATCAGAAATGATGAACAGCATCAACTCATCTAAGTTCTTAATATACATCACACCTTTTGTATGAATTTTTGCCAGAACTCTGGGGCAATTTTCTGAGATGAGAATTATTTTTTGTCACCTGTAAATTGCACTTTTGTGAGAGCTGTACTGAGGAAGGGGTAGGTGAGATGTCAGTGGGGTGAGCTGGTACACCCAGGCTGCACAGCTGACAAATGAGATTTCTGACAAGGAGAGGTGTAGAGGGAAAAAAAACAAAAAAGAACCAAGTTCAATTCTTGGTGATTTGAACAGACTGCTGAAATTGCAGGCTGTCATTGAGAAAATCCTGGTTTTCAGACACAAATGGACAGTGGACATTGACATGAAAATACCAGTGCGAGTCAGTCTCTGAACTATGTTGTTAGGTGTAAACAGTCTTTACCTGGGTCTTGGCAAAGGGTTAAAACAGGGTTTTAGCAAGCTCATGGTTCCTGCTTGCATTAAGGTAGCATTACAGGCATGTTCAGGACCCATAATACCAACTGCAGTTTTCACAAGCAGTATGCATTGAAGGCGTTGTTTAAGTATACATAAACACGTATACGTGGTGAAGCCCCTGAGAACCATAAAATCAGTTTGGGGAGATGAATGGCAGGACAGGCAATCAAAAGAACTGGCTCATATTCCACCTGCAGAGTTGCACCTGGGGAGGAAATAAAAACAAACAAAAATAAACCCTATCTAAAGCTCCAGGTTTCTCATTCCTTACTTCTATGTCCTTTGTATTTTACCAGAAGGTGTTATTGGAAATCTTCAGTGGCAAAGGGTCTGTGCAGTATCAAGATTTTTTTTGTTCTTTCTGGTGCATGGCAGAGTTGCTGTATGATGATGGAGCAGAAGCAGCCCAAAGGCTGTCTCTATTGTCTGGACACATGGTGTTGGCACATCAATCTGTTCCTTGGGCTTGAACTTCCATTAAGTCAACTCATGCTGTAGTACTAAAAATGTAACAGAATTGAATTTGGGGAAGGCGAAACTGATAAGAGATTTGCTGCTACTGGGAGTGTGAATCAGACCTTTTCTGCAGCAAAGCTGCAAAGAGTATCTGAATGTTGAGTGTACAGAGACAGTGAACTTCTTCGCTTGGTTGTAGCTCTGATCTGATAGTGAGGAGTACCTGTTTGTTTCTGTACTTAAGCAATTGTCTGCAAACTTGCAACAAAATGAACTATCCAAGATGCTTTTGATAACTTTCAGGCAGGACAGCACAATGAGCATAGCAGCTATAGATGTATGTTCTGATATCAAGCAGTGCTTTTTGAGATAGCGAGGTGGGTTTTGTTCATATTTAAGCAATGCCTTGCACTATCATTTCTGAGACATTTTCATGTCTACCTTTGATCTGAAATGTGTTAATCTAATGAGTGGGTAGAGAAAATGAGTTACTATGGGAACAACGTCTTTCTCTAACTTACTGGCCCAGCTGGCTGCTCTGGCAATCCAAGCACGCTGCGAAATGGAGCAAGGCCACCAGAGACAAACGTGCATTTCAATCTTAAAGGGAGCATTTGAGGTTGGGTTTGGGATGTGAAGGATAACAGCAGACCTTCGGGAGCTGCACCACGTGCGTAAAGCAAAGTGAGAGAAGGAGTGTTCTGGAATCTGACTGTGATAAGGAAACAGAGGCTTTTCTGGTGGGAAGGAAACAAAGGCTCTGCTTCTGGGTTTCTTGGGGTGTAACTGATAAATGATAAGGACAGCTGTTAAAGCTTTAAGCTTTAAAATCTGTTCTGGTGGTCGTTAGTAAGGTATTTCACCATTAAACAGCTCTGTGAGCTGCCCTTGCTTCCTGTTTCCTTCCGTAGGCTCACAGAAGATGCCATCAGTATGAAAAGCATGGGTGTGTCTTCCCCTGACCGGGAGAGCACTGCTACCTGCAGTGGTGGCTCATGACCTCTGTGGAGGTGGTGTTGGCTGGGAAGCAGCATCCTGTATTGGCATTAAATTTCATCTGTTTGCACAGTCCTAAAAACATAACGCATGTGGAGAGGGAAAAGCTGAATTTCTTATTATTGCTCATTAAGGGGAGAACTTTTCTATGAGTGGGAAAGTCTTAATCTTCTCTTATTTGACTCCTGTCTTTGGCCTATTGCCTGAACAAGGCAAAGGGAACAACCTGTGGGCATCCTGCGTCCCTTCAACTCACTGCCTCTGGGCAGCATGTGAGCATGGGGTGAGTGCTCACGCCAACTTCAACACCTACAGGGGATCAGGAAACAGTTCCTCTTGGCAGTTTCTTTGATACCTACATTCCTCACTACCTAATGTGTGTCCTTTACTTGCCTGCTTTCTCAGGAAAAGAGTTGTACAATTTATGTGGTTAAATCAAATCAGGATCCAAGCATTTTGATATGCTTTTTTTTAAATGAAAAGTAATTGAAGAACAATTAATGAAACACATTCAGGATAATTATCAACAATATAAATACAATACTAGACATTCAAACATTATCAAACATCTGTGACTTGCTGGATTTCAAACCGAGTTTTGACCACCACTCTCCTATTCCAATGTTTCTCTCCACAGTCACAAATTTTTGTACCTTCTTAGTTTTTTTCAAGTTGATTTCTGCCCTCAAGGTCTCTTAGTAGTTCCTTGCTTGCTGTGTAACCAGGCTGACAGTCAGCCTAAGGCAGATTCATCATTGGTAATTTCCTCCCAGCACTATGAGCTTTTGGGTGATGCCTTCTTAGACAGCTGCAGGTCTTACACTGCTCCAAGTTATGTCAAAGTCACTCTCCTCCTTGCTGCTGCAGTCCAGGAATCACTGCAGGTCTGTGTGGATCCCCCGCACTTCCCCTGTTTGTGTCACTGAGGCCGTGCTGCTCTGCCTGTGGCCCTGATGCTCAGATTTATCTGATTTCTGTGTTGTTATCCACTGTCCCTGCAATTAGAACTTCATCTCTCTGGTGCTGTTTCTGAAGTTTAATGTTCTGCTTATTGCTTGGCTCATCTATTTGCTAATTTTGTGTGTATGTATCTCTATTGGAAGCCTCAGGGACTTGCCTAACCTTGAGCTCCCCTGCCCAAGAGCACCCAGCTGGGGTGGGCTAGGCTGCTTTTTCATGTGTACGTGGCAAGGGAAGCGTCTCACTGTCTTTTGTGCCACAGGTGCATCCCCAGGCTAGGTAGGGTCACACTATGCAAGGACTGGAACACAACTGAGGCTGCCTTTTTTCCAGTTTGAGCCCCACTGATGAAAACAACAGCACTAACTCGAGCACCCTGAGCTCAGTGTTGCCACCCCTACATTCCCAGGCTGCAGAAGTGCAACCACAGCATCTCCCTGCCCGCCTTCGGCAACTGTGCCTCTCCCCCTCTGGCATGTTCCCAAGCTCTTCTCCGGAGAGCTTTCTGCCATGCAAAGAGGTCAATAATACAAATAATTAATGTCAAGTGGCTGTCAATAGATACTAGGTCTGAAAACATTGCACATGTAAGCCCATATTAATTAATTGCATCCCACTCTGAAATTTGAACATTAGGCAAACTAGGAGGGGTAGTATGGTGATAATGATCAGTGCTTACTTTTTCCTGGGCGATGTTGAGAAGCAGAGGAGCTTTGGCACAGCTAAGTCCTTGTTGAGTTGGTTTATCTCTCCCTTCTTCTGAAACTGAATTTTAAAATATTTAGTAATTAATGGTATAATGCTTACTTTACAGAAAGTTGAGGTGATCAATCACAATATTAAAAATTCCTCTAATGTATTTATTTAAAATACAAAAAGAAGAATTACACAGGAAAGCAGCAAATGAGAAACTAAATTTTTATCTCGACACAGACTGCTTTTTCATGTTATCTGATCCATGTTCTTGCTATTTATATTTCATACTTAGTTCTTGCATCTGGTGCATTTAGTCCAATCCAGTTCTCTGCTCTTGGAAGCATTTCATCAAGGTGGAGGAGCAGCGATCTCATCCTGGAACAGACAGACCTTGAGGAGGGCAATAGCAAACACGGCATATTAAACATGTTAACACTACCATGTTAAAAAGGGCCCACGTAAAGATATTTTCCATATAGACATATTGATGTCTATATTGATTTGTGGGGTGAGAGCTACTGGATTTTTTTCTCTGATATTTCTAAAGCACATATCTGATAGTGTCAACTTTCCTACATTGCAAAACTTTTTTTGCAAATGGGAGGGAAAGAGCTACGGGAATAAAATCAGAAGCTTTATAAAGGCCCTGATTTTTAATATACAAAATAATCTCACTAGAATGAGCAGGAGGAGATAAATAAGGGAACAGAGTTACATATTTTTATCTTCAGAATAATACAGACCTTTACTCAGGTGTAGAAACATTTCAATACAAGTTTTTTCTTTCCTTTGCACGCTCAATCTGACACAAGTCCAGGCTGCTGCCCACACCAGTCCTCGTCTCTCTTTCTTACCACTTCCCTGCCCGAAGCTCTGGGTGCCAGTGAGAGTGCAGTGAACAGAGCTCCTGTCCCAGGGCGGTTTCTCCGAGCAGCAGCGCAGCTCCAGGGCGCGGAGCTGTGGCCGCGGGGCGGCTGCGGGCAGGGACAGCCTGGTCCTGTGCTGCCCTGAGCTGGGCTGGAGGGTGCACGACCTGGAGCTCTCCCCTTATCTAAGGGCGCCCATCGCTTCCCAAGAGCGGGAAGAGCCGGCTGCGGGGAGCTGGCTTCTCATCTCTGCGTGCCTGCCTGCCTGGGGCACACCCTCCCTACGGCAGGAGCTGGGCAGGTTCTGCAGCTAAGGAGAGAGAGGTGATGAGGGGTGGATCCTGCTGCCTGCCCGTGAGCAGGGAGGAGTAAGTGAAATATCACATTCAGGCACACGAATCCCGTTGTAAGGAACAGAGCTTTGGGAGAGGAGGAGCTGGAATCACCTCGGGTTTTCCCGCACAACCTCCTCCCGTTACTGTTCCTTTGCTGCCCCTGGCCTTTAGAGGAAAGGACATATGGCAGGTGTCCAAGAACAGCCTTTCCTTAGCTGGTAGCTGAACAGCTCATATCTGGGAAAGGAAAAACGTCAAGGAAGATCAGGAAAAGGAAAAAAAATAAGGTGTCTCTAAGTGGTTAAGAGTTAAACAGTCCGCCTTAGGTGCCAATGAACTGAAATTACTCTGTTGCTATGAAAATAAGAAAAGTTCTCCAAACCAAGGTCTTGAATTTGGTCATGCTGGATATTATTCCAGCTAAGCAGCACGATTTGTTGAGCACAACGATTTCTCAGAAACTGCTCTATGGAGTCCCTTTGGATGCTGATAAACTGAGCAGTTGTTCTTCAGTCTCTTGTGCAGTAGCCAGTGTTATCAAAACATGGTGAATTGCAGTAATTCCTACAATTACTCATGACTGATTTATCACTTGATTGTAGGAATTCAGTTTAAATAGATTTTTTCCCATCTCTCTTGCTCCTAATTGATTATTTTTTTGAATGCTGAATCTTTGAGTTTCTCTCATAAAGTAGATTAAAGTCATTATAGCTGTGTGCTTTTTAATCATTCTGCTGTATAATTACTGTTGCTGCTGCTGTCTTCTGGTTTACTGCTTCTTTATTAGCAGCTCTTATTGCTGCAAGCATTAAACATTTAATAATCTGTCAAGGTGGTAATTTGTTGTCTTTTTTTTTTACTTGAAGACCTTTTCAGTGATATTTTCAAGCACCTGGCCTGCCCAGATGCTTTAATATTCACTTATCTCTGTCTAGTTGGCCTCATGTTAGTTTTAATTGCCCTTTTCTGGATAACCAAAGTTACCCATTCATCATACAGCGAGTGTAAATAAGTCACATGCAACTGTATCAGGCAGTAGGAAAATAGGCTGTCCAGAAACAATAATGAGGCTGATGGCCAGAGATGATGCATAGGCTGTCTGTTGGCACTAGCAAAAGAACATTTTTGGAGCCTGATACAGCATTCATGGTAAATGCAGGTTGTACTGGTTTCCATACTGTGGAAGGAGTATACCACAATTTCTTTTTTTCAATGCTTTTTGGGATTTCCATTGAGGGTCCCTGCAGGAATACAGCCATCCTTCTCCCTGAGCTCCCAGAGGCTTTTCTTATATAGCATATGCCAGCTCTGGAGTAGTCTGCCTTTCTCAAAAGCCAGGTGTCATGGTTTGACACTGGCCAAACACCAGTCACCCACAAAAGACTCATTCATCCTCCCTTGCCACAGCTGGGCTGAGGAGAGAAAAAATATAATGAAGGCTTCATAAGTTGAGATAAGGACTGAGAGAAAACACTCCTAGGGCAAAACAGGCTCAGCTTAGAGGTATAAAGTGAGTTTACTACTAACAGAGTCAGAGGACGATAAGGAGAAGTAAAATAAGCCCTCAAAAACACCCCTTCTTCTCCCCAGTTCCTCCCTCCTTCCCACTGACAGCACAGGGAGACAGGGCGTGGGGGTTTTGGTCAGTTCGTCACCTGAGATCGTCTTCCGCTGCTTCGGGAGAGGAGTCCTTTCCCTGCCGCGCCGTGGGGTCCCTCCCACAGCAGACAGTTCTCTGTGAGCTTCTCCAGCCTAGTTCCAATCTCAGGAGCAGCAGTCCTCCCAAAACTGCTGCACCGTGGGTCTCTCCCCACAGGGTGCAGTCCTCCAAGGACAGGCTGCTCCAGCCTGGAAGCAGGGCCCCCTCTCTCCACCAGGTCTCTCCCTGGATCACAGCCTCCTCCAGGCACCCACCCGCTCCAGCACGGCCACCTCCCCCATGGGCTGTGGGTGGATCTCTGCATTCCCCGTGGGCCCGTGGGCTGCAGGGGGACAGCTGCCTCACCATGGTCATCACCACAGCCTGCAGAGCAATCTCATCTCTGGCGCCTGGAGCACCTCCTCTCCCTCCTTCTCCACTGACCTTGGAGTCTCCATGTTGTTTCCCTCACATGTTCTCACCTCCTCCTCTTCTCTGACTAGAAAAAAAATGTGCCCCACTTTGTTTTGATTTTCTTCTTAAATGTGTTATCACAGAGGTGTTACCATCATCTCTCATTGGCCCAGCCTTGGCCAGCAGCATGTCCATCTTCAGAGCCATCAGGGGCTGGTTCTGCCGGACACGGTGGAAGCTTCCAGCAGCTTCTCACAGAAGCTTAGTGGCGCCCCCAACTACCAAAAACCAGGCCATGCAAAACCAACACACCAGGAAAAGCCAAACAGTTCATAGGTGGTATTTTATCTCTGTAAAGGCCTTTGGATTGCAATTCTGGCTGAGCTGAGTGGAAGTCAGGGAGCTGTGGCTCCCTGAGGAGTTCTGCGAGGCTGTTCCTCGGCAGCTGTGTCCACCAGCCTTCACTGGTCCCTGAGGGGCAGCGCTGCTGAGCGATGGCGTGGTGCAGCAGTGACAGCAGTGTCCTCTGGGGTCACAGCCATGAGCTGCAGCACTGCCCAGCTCGCATGCAGTGCACAGCCAGGACACCCTGTGTCCCACTGGAACCAGGCACTGGTGGTGCTGCAGCAGCTGCTCCTTACACGAAATACCCACTGGAGCCAGCAGCCTGGCTTCTGCACGTGCCTCTGGGCCCCACCACAGGCATAGGGCTTCAGAGGTGGGGCAGCGCTCTCCAAGGCAGCTTCTCCTGTGTCCCTGAGGTGATCAGAGACGAGTCAGCACCGGGAAGGGCTGGAAGAAGTGAACAGTTCAGTATAGATTACTGAAAGCAGGGACACGGTGGCCTGTGGGTAAGTAAAGGACTGTGGTGGTGGGGAGGCGTCCAGTTCTCCCTATCCTCAGGCAGAGGACAGAATGTAGTGGGGTCATCTGGGCTGGAAGTAAAACTAAAATTCTTGGTGAGGAAAGAGGGTGAAGCCTGGGAACAGAGCTCCTGGGGACCTGGTGGCATTTCGGCTGCTGGTGGTTTCAAAGGAGTGTCTTAAACATGAATCTGTCAAATCTGACACACATATGATGGGCTCGTCCCTTCTGGCAGGCAGATGGGTCAGGCTGGCTCTTAATTCTCTTTCCCCTCTGCTCTCTGTGTGTAGAAGTGCAAGCCAGAGGGAACAGAAATGCTGGGATTTGCACATACATCTCCCTTAAAGATCAAAACAAAAACACAGAGTAAAGGTTTTGACACACAGAGAAAAGAATAAAATCCAAAGACATCAATCATTTATGACTGAAAAGGATGAACAGTCAATAATTGCTTGTGGAAAATAAGGCATTTACTTATATTTTAAATGGCATCTTACAGATTTATATTTTCTTTGCTTTATAGTTGTTTGTTGGGAAAATGGTTACTTTACTTTTTCCTAACATTCCTTCAACCGTTTTAGGATAAGCTTTTTCATTAATGGAAATGACTGTCTACATTTCTTTTAGCACCTTGTCTCTGCCTTATTTTATCTTGTCAGAGGAAACTAGCAGATAGCACTTCTTAGGGTTTTTCTTGTCTATATGATTAACCAGACAGGATTTTGACAATTTCAGTACAATAGCCTCCTCTCAGGAAGTCTTTGATTGCACCAAAACATACTCTGAAGTGCTAATTTCTTAACCTTCTAGAGTTCATTATATGGACAGATAAAAATTGAGTTTAAAATGACATAAAAGGTCATCTTGCCAAGGTATAATCGAGTTTAAATTTTCTGAAATTGAATTAAACATGCATACCATGTATTGATTTTAAAAAAATCTTCTTAATGTAGTCATAAGACTCTCAACATTATTTTTTTTCTTCTTTGATGGAGCTGATTTTTTACAGAAACTTCTGCATTTAGTTTTGTAAAACTGTCACCAGCTTGGTGGCTTCTCAGTTGTATAAGGCTTTGACGTCTGGACCAATCCTGTGTTTGGGGAAAACACAGCTGCAAAATTTTCTACTCCTGTGCCACTTGTGAATAAGTTTCTCATATTATATTGATATGAAGAAGCTGAAGGCTGCTTTGGATTATCTTCTGAAGGACTGATGTTGTGGCCTTTATTCAAGATGCATCCTTTGCGCTTTCAAAATAGAAATTTCAGTAAGTTCTGCTTTCAAATGTTTGTTTTGCCCTGATAATTATAATTCTTAATTCAGTTCTTTTTTAGCCTGGAACAAAATCAAAGAAAGAAATAGTTAAATACATGAAGAGAGAACTTCAGCTGTGATTCATGTTTCTGGAAGGTGGGCAAAAGTCAGACAAGTTGAGGTCAAGAGTTGCTCTGTGGCGTTGGATAAGGAGGAGGATCCCAACTTTACTGCTACCTTATCCATTCCCATCTATGGCTTTCCTCTGCAAAATCTTAGTTTTGTGGATTTGGGAACTCTACAGCCATAGCCTCCTGTTGGCCTTCATGTCCCTGGGTTGTTCAGTGACCTCTCATGGGAGAACAGGAAAAAGTCTGATGCCTCAGCCTCAGTTAATTGCCAAAATACGTGACAAAAGAGAAACAAAAGGAAAGTGGAGTCTCTGTGTGTCTCGCAGGGACAGTGTTTTAAGTCTTCCTGTGGACCTTAAAATGTAATTTGAATCTGCACAGGCACGGTCAGTATTTGAACTTTGACCTCCTCCTGTTGCTTTGCTTTTAAAGAAAGTAATTTCAGTAGTGATACTGGTTTTCTGATGCTTTTTGGCTCATCTACAAAAACTGCTCATCTGAGCTGACTGAGGAGGAAGGGAATAGGTTGTTCAGGGGTGGGTATTAAAAAAACATTAAAAATTTATTTGGGTTTATTTCTTAAGTGTTGAAAATACCATACAAAAAAGCTTTTCTGGTGTGCAGATTCTGGTCATTTAAACAAGACGATGAGTTGGTTTCAAAAAAAAAAAAATCCAGTTGTCTTTTCTTTAGAAAAAGATATTTTGTGGCAAACCTGAAGTTGACAGTATTTGTTCGATTCGCTGTAATTACTAGAAATGCTTCATCTATTCAAAAGCTTTCATGACACCTTCAGGGACTATTAGGCTTTAATATGAGTTCCTTTTATCTCTGATTTTTCTCTCAGATGATTTCCCCTTTTGTTTTCTCAACATGTCTAGGTTTTGTTATTATAGTGTTAATTTTTTCACTTGAAAAGGTAACAGCAAAGCAGTGGTGTTTCAAATCTTTTATCTGAATTCCTAGGGTCCAATTCTTATGTGGAGCTAAGCTATTTCTTGCTGAAATAATGTTGCAGGTTTGCTAGTGAACAAGCTCATTCAATCAATAGTTCCTGTTTGATAGACTAAATAAATGATGTTGTGCTATGTGATAATCTCTGAGTTTTCCCACCACCTGACAGAAGGCTCATACTGAAGTGGGAATGTGGAAATGGAGGAATTGACAGGCCCAGACAAATGAACAATTAAGTTGGTGTTCTGAGGTCTGTGGCAAGGCAATAGAATAAGGTAGAATACGTGCCTGGAATATCAAAACCTTACACGCTACTTTAAAGTGTCCCAGGAGAACTGCTGGACAGATACTGCATGAAAAGCGGATGATATTCTTGTTACAGCAGATTAGGTGGCTTATCAGCAGCCTAAAACTTGGAAATATGGGGAAATGAGGCCAGAACACTTTCAAAAAAAGAACCTATGTGTATATATTTCTAAAGCAATAATCTACTTATTTTCAGCAAATACATTTTGAAGCAGCCTCTGGTCAAAGAGAAAGAGGTTTGAGGTGTTGCGAGGAGTGAAATGTGGGAGTTTTCAGCAGCAGGTCGCTTGTTCCTAGGTTGCGGCCTGGTTGATGGTGCCAATAAGTTATACAAGTCACAGATTTCAAATGTCACCATTATCCAACCACATCTGCAGTGTCACAAGTGGCAAAATGACAATGAGAAGTGCGTAGATTCACGGTTCCTCTTACTTCTGTCTCATATCCATACTGAAAAATGTTTGATTCTATTGATTCATATTTAAGTAATTTCCCACTTCAGAAAAAGAAAACGTGTTATCAACAGCGCACTGCCTTGCGCCTTCAGCTGGGACAGAAGAGATGCATCAGCAAATGCTTGAACAGATGCAAAAGCACTGCTAAAGAAATGGGCCCTTATGAGGATCTGATTTCAATTTTGAGATAAGTAAATGTGTTTGCTTTGGCATTACTTTTTTTTCTTCTGGATGTATTTTTCCCCATAACTGCCAATAAACTGCAAATAGGATGATAGAAAAGAAACTGCATTGTGAGTCATAAATAGGATTATTGACTAAATAGCAGTTGTAGGATCTGTGCTGGCAATGTGTAAGCCAGAAACAGAAAGCATATCTTGGCTGTACAATTTTATTTCTATTTTCATAGAAGCAGCAGTTAAAAAAATCATTATTGCATGCATCTAAGCTGATCGTGTTTGATTTGGATGTCACTGGGATGCAATAAACAGGAAACCCCAGGGTGCCATTTTACTAAGACAGTTTTCAGAGAAGAACCACAGTTTCTGCAGCAAAGCACCGCTGATTTACATGGATTTTCTTGTCACATGTTTTGGCAAAATGTATCAGCTTGTGCTTCTTAGCATCAACAAATAATACTTGACTTGCAAACGAGCTCCTTGGCAAGTACCCAGCCACGGGAGGCTTGGAGACTTGACTGTATAAAAAAGACTTTCATTTCACCAATTTCTGAACTGGCACTATCCCTGCCATGGTTGTCTGCAGCCGCTCACTGATCCCTGCTCTTGATTCTTGGATATTGAAGCTATTCAGCCTGTTAGCTTTTACCAAATTCCAAGCAATGAAAATTAAACATTTATTTTTTCAATTTCCATGTTAATGCCTTAAAGGGCTCTCAAGCTCATTTGTGCTCTCATGTTTGAAATTAATCTTTTCTACCATGTGACATTGGTATCTTTACCCTCACAATGTCGGCTTTTCAAAATGTTCACCTTTTAAAGAAAAGAGGCAGCTTACTTTGTATTTTTCCTGTGCAGCCTTCTTGTTCATAATGAGCTTAAATATAAGGAGCATAAACCCATCTGGAAATAAAATTATGCACTAGGTTCACTAAAAAAAGTAATTACATTATAATCAAACTGTCACTTTATGAGATACTGTGAGATGAAATACACTACAAGCTGACAAAAGAATAGGATGGGTTGCTCTTTTAAACATCATCCACAGCACAAAGCAGTGAAGAAAATCTGAATTATGTACAGTGTAACCAGGAAAGCACTTGGAGCCAGGCAGGTAAATGTCAGCACTAGGACCAGGGAGACAAATGTGCTTTCTTCTGGTGGAATGGGGGAGCCTTCAGCTTATGCAGCCCAATACATGTGCAGGCTACTGCTGTCAACAGACTGACAGCCCAAGGGTGTTTGGACACACGGTGGGAAGCACTGACCTGTGATTGGGAAATGCGCTGTATTCCTGTGCCATGTTTTGCACAGAACTTCAGTCTGTGCTGCTGTGGCAGCTCGTGCATTACCTTCCTTGTTTGCTTCACCAGAAGCAGTTGTGCCCCAACAAGCAGCTCGTATTCAGCAGAGGCTGACTCCTGTCCCAGGTTAAACATGTGAGGGAATTGGGAAAATCTGAATGTGTGAGGAGTTGTCTTTGTTCACATTTTGCTGTATCTTACAGCCCTCTCAACCTGCCTAACTGTGATTGGAAATGCCTTGGTTTAGGTGAAATCCACGGTCCTGTGTAGACCCTAGGTATACAGCAGCTTTCAGGTGGAAGTGATTTTCTTCAGTCCTTCCGACCCTTGTCATATGAGCTGTTGTTGAATAAAATCCTTTTTCCCTTCTGACGTAATTTCTTTGAGATCTGAATCTGTTCCCCGTTTTCTGTTCTCTGTCAGCAATGGATCCTTTTCACAGGCAGATCCTTGCTCTGACACTTGGTGGCAAGCGGTGGGTGTGAGTGTGGGGCACAGGGAGAGGGAGAAGAGCTGGTGGTGTGAGTCTGGATGCCAGCCCTGTCATTCCATCAGGAACCAGGGAGGGGACAGGTGCGTGGCTGCAAGTTTACCCTCCTGGATGGACCGAAGCTGGGGAAAGATTGGTGCCCAGGAGAACTCCTCTTGCTGCCAGTAACGCATCTAATGAAAGAGAAATTTGTTCTCAGATAGGGGCTTTCTTCTGGTAACTGAAAAAAAACTTCAGAAGCATGAAGGGGTTGAAATTCATGTTTTTATAGTCTGATTTTTTTTTCTCTTCTAGAGATAGAAATGGTGACACACTGAGAGGTGCTGTGTAAGTGGCACAGCTGATACCTTTATTCAGTGTCTTGTTTTTCATGCTATGAATACAGTGACAGAACAGCACAGGATTACTTTCTATAAGCAGTGGATAAGACCCACTTTGTGTATTCATGACACATCTATCTGGGGGGTCCTGAGAGCCTCAGGAAAACAGAAGGTGGGAGAGCTCACTGGAGACTTCCTGATACTACACCTTGCTTTTTCAAATTTAAATCCCTAATTTGTTTAAGTACAATTAATTTTTATTTCTTTTCTGAGAAAACTGGGAAGATTCCAGTTCCAAGAACAGGAATATGAAATAAAGCTTCCACAAAGAGAAATAATAATAAAACCTTGTCCAAATGCCTATGGAACTGTGTAGCCTCTGTTTTGACAGAAATAGCTGTCAGAAACATCTTTTGACAGCAGCTCTCCCCAGATAAAAGTAAGTTTTAAAGCTACTGTACTTAAATTCCAGCACCAAATCTCAGCACAGGCAACCCCATTCATGAGCTGCCAACAGTGGTTTACTAATGTTCCCGGCAAGAGACTTGGTTAAATTGCTATAGTCTTCTTTGCATTAAATTCTTGCTCCTATAGCCACCTTTATCATGCAAGACATATAAGAGACTTTTTATAGTCTGAAAAAAAAAAACAAAAAAACAAGCCAACCAAAAAAAATCCCTAACAAGCCTCAAACCAACCAAACAAAATAATCAATAATCTCATGACAGAAGGTACAGGTAAGGTTTTCTTTGACTGTGCAGATACTTCCATGAGGCCACTGTGCCCTGTTGGGCATAACAAGGCTGTCTGGAGCAGAAACTGCACTTATCCTGGTGTCTTGGGCAGTCTCAGCTTTCCCCATTTCCATCCTGCTGCAAGGATGAAGGCAGGGATGCTGGTTGGTCTCCATGCCCATCTTGCTGCAAACAGCAAGGCTCACTGTTCAAGCCTCAAATTCACAGCAGAGCCAACAGTGGAATTTGTGCTCCCTGGTGGATTTGAGAGCTTAAGAAAGTCAGAGGATTAACATATGCCACATATATTCACTCCCCTTGGGACCCATTACCTTTCTGGCTCTTTCTGCTCATATTTAAATTGACCTCAAGTTGCAAAAAATGCTGCAAAAAAGGCTTCTAAATAGATTATATGGCGTTCATCTTCTGGGTTTTTTGGTTCTTGTTGGTTTTTGTTGTTGTTGTTGTTATTATTATTATTATTATTATTATTTAAAGTAATTATAATTTGGGGATATTTCATTGTTTTTTGAGGTTTTTTCCTATGAAGCTGTTTAAACAGCTGGGGCTTGAGTTAAGTTGCAGAGGTCTGTTTGTGGTACAGGTAAGGATCATTGCTTCTACAGGGAAAGCTGAGTTGAAGAAGAAGTATAACCTTTTAGAAAAAACCCACAACCTTTGAATTTAGTATTGCTTACCTCTAGCACAGAAATATGTAAGGCTTTTCCTTCTGCTCCTAGTCAGACACAGAAGGTATGTCATTCAAAGCTAGCAAGCAGCTTAGGAAATGTCAAAGAATTAGCAATACACTGTACTCTCTGGGTTTTGATTTAACCTGAACTGGTCATCATTAGAATCCCATAAACAATTACATCTTTCTGCTATTGTACTTCCTTGCCCTGCGAAGATCATAGCAATGCAATAATTTAGCTCAGACAGATGTGACACTGTAAGGCTAAACACTTTGTTTTACCTGCCTGCAGTAGCTGCTGCCTAGCAATGTAAACACTATGCATGATAAAGAGGAAAATTCAGTTTTTCTAAAACATTAAAGCTTTGGGGGTTTTTATAAGTGAAGGCATGGAAGAAGACAAAATTACCCACCTGGGCCTGGAGTGATGTTCTTGGGATGTATCACAGCTCTGGATGATAACAGCTGACATTGCTGACTCTTCTTAGCCTGAAAAAATAGTGGCAAAATTACTGTAGTATGTTCATGACACTGCTGGTATTTAAGGATTCTGCACACAAGTTATGAATTTTGGCCCGACTCAATGAACTTGGTGTTGATCTTGACAATATTATTAGTTTCTTTTCTTTCCTTTTTTGTTCCCCCTCTGTGTTCCTTCCTTCAGCTACTGCTCTGAGTGTAAAACAGACACCTATGTATGAATTGGTCTGTTAAGGCCTTTTCAGGGGCTGATGATTTTTCCTGATCCTAAAAGGAAGAGAGGTATTAGACCTTTTTATTCCTTCTCTGCAGGAAACAGGGCACAAGGTATCTGGCACAGCGTGACACTGAGGTATAGGGACTAGATGTGCTTAAAATGTACTAAGAGAGCAGGATTATTATCTAGTATCTGGATGCATTTTATCTATATTTTTTGGAGGTGCTATAGGTCCCTCAACTGTTACCAAAGGTCTGCACTTTTCCCTGTAACCAGGCTTTCATACCCCGGTCTTTCTGAGAGCTGAAACCTGCATCCTCATTTCTGAAACAGCTGAGCATCTCTGTCTCCTGAGATTATGTTGCTCTCCCCTTCTCCCCCCACCCCAGTGTTGAGGTGCATCATGTGGGCAGGGCAATATGGCTCTGAAACTGTTTCACCATTGTCTTTACAAGAGCCCATGTGAAGAGTGGTGATGCTGATAACTCGTAATGTCTTTTTGGCTTTTCCTTCTTCTGGCATGCTGAGACTAAGGAAAATGAATATCACACTTGTTATAAACCTGTCCTTGTGGCAGATGCAGACCCTCCTAAAAGCATGTCAAAACAACTTGCTTAAGTGTGGCAATTTGCTAAAAAGTAATAGAATGGAAAACAGGACAAAATCATATGAAGACTTTGCAATGTCAACATTTTAAATATAGTATCAGCTCAGAGGTGTGTGATGAGTTTTGATTGCAAAGAAAGTAAGGATGTAGGTTTTAGGAATCAATCTCTGACGCATTTTAAAAATCCATCTGTGCAGTGTCTGCCTGCAAGAAAGCAGCCTTCCATGTGATCCCTGCTCTTCAGGCAAAGGCAGCAAGGATTGTTGACCCGGATGAAATAAATCACTGGTCTTAGTACAATACTGGAATGAAATATCCTCTAAAATCTAACCTGCTTAGGCCTCAAACAGCTTTGAACACTTGTTCAAGTGAGAAGTTGCTATCTGCTTGCGTAGTTCTATATTGTAATTATCCTTGTCTTCAGAAAAATACATTATTCCAGTTTTTACTCTGTAGGTTGAAGCCACAATTGCTAATTTTAGTAAGTCAGAATTTTATCCTGACTAATAAATCAAGCTTTTTCCTTTCTCATTATAAAATGCTCATGGCTTCATTAGAAACAATGCAAGATGTTTACACTCCTAATCTGACTTAAAGTGCATGTGTAAAGCAAAACAAGAACAATGGGAAGGATTCTCCCATTCTCACTTGATGTGTTTGATTAAGAAGGAAAACCCCTTCTTTGCAGCACCTAATAATAAGTTCAACTAAAAACATAGAGGCTTGAAAAAAAACCTTTTTTACATGGCTGCAAACTTTCTTGGTCCTATTGGCCATCATTGGGACCAAGTTCTGTCTAATGTAAATCCTGTAAATTACACAGCACTTCAGTTCTGGCCTTAGGGATAGGTGGAAACCTGACCTCAATAACGTTTAATCAAATTTGGTTGGTTGGTTGGTTTTTGGGTTTTTTTTGTTGGGACTAAATATATTTTTCCAGTGGAGTCATTGCACTGCACACGGGACCTAAATTTCCTAGTAGAAAGTGGCACTGTCCCAGAGTTTGTCATATGTCTCCAACTCTATTCAGAAGCCTGTGTTTACCCTGTCCTTTTTGCTATGCAAACTTAAGTTCTTTGTCTCCACAACCATATCTGACCAAGGTGCACAATTAGTTAGCTATAACAATGCAAAGACAAGAAATAAGTCAAAATCAGAGACATAGATGTAATGACTATGTGGCTTTGAGGGGGAATTTGTTTTAGATTTTCCTTCCCTTCAGTGCTATTAATTTATTTGGTGAACCTCATTGTTCAGTCTTGCCAAACTGCTTACTTCAGTGCATGATGTCTGCTTGTTACAAGCCTGATTTGCACTTGTGCAATATCCCAAGTGCAACCATTCCAAAAGCGGAAATAAGATAAACAGAAAGAAAAAATTCAAGAGTCAAAAATAAAAGTTTATTCAGAGGCAGAGAGTCCCAAGGGAGCTTTTTATGTGCAGAACACAAATCTAGCAAGTCGTAGTTGCTAAGACACATGGATGTCAAGACTCAGGAGGAGTGACTACCTAGACCATTAATAACAGAAGTAAATTGCACCCAGATATGAAACTGCAAGTTCAGTCAGAGTTTATCCATAAAAAGGTTTTGCACATTAGCACCATAACCTTGAAATTCATCTTTCTTCCTTTAGCACTCTCTATTGCAAGTAAATTTTCTATATTTGCCGAACCATCTTTCATGCCAATGCTCTGTGGCAGCCATGCTGCGAAGATGCTGTTGAAAGAAGAGAGTTCATTTTACATGGAGCTGGTGTTCCACATGAGTCTTGCTCTTATCAGGTCCAAAGGCTTGATTTTATGGAAGCTGCCAACAGACCTGGTTGAAAAAACACAGCAATCTGAAAGATAGCCTCATCTTTCTTATGGTCTGCCAAATTAAAAAGCTAATTGAATACCAGCTCAGTATGAGCTTTCTCCCTGCAGACATGATCTTTGCTCAGATTTCAAGTGATGCTTTTGAAGCATCAGTGGAGGTAGGCAGTGGTCAGGGACCAAGGCTGAGAACACGCAGCAGCCGTTTGAAGCCTCAGCAGGACACATTTGAGAATGAAAGCCTGGACTGATTGAGTCTTTATTTTTCCTAAAAGCAACTTGGAAACATAGAGCAGTTTATGGGTTTTCCATCACTAAGACAGATCTGAAAGCCATTGACATGGAAATGAAATTTCAGGTTACAATAGTGAGAAATATATCATGAGGACATGATAAGTACCCAGTAAAATGCATGAGCTTTTTAATGGGCCTCTGTAGGCAAGAAGCTGTCTTAGGCAAGCCATTATGTCCTTTAGGGCCTGTACCAGAGAAGGTTCAAGTAGCAGCCAGAGAAAAGTAAGTGATGGCAGAGCCAACATTTCTTGTGATAAAAGAGTGACAGAAGACAACCTATTAACAAGAGCACAGTGTTGCTGTTGTTGCACAAATTTCCAAATGAATAACTGTGGTGAAACCACCCAAAGCCGTGTCAGGACTTCTGAAAGTCTCCCCAAGTCAGCAGCCTGAAATCTGCAGTACTTCCTGTGAGCAATGCACCTTTTCATTCAGAGCTGCACCTACAGGCAAAGTCTGTTTCAGAGCTGCAAAAGAGGTTGGGTGAAGGGTAGAGTTCACCAAAACATCCATCTCTGTTAAAAGCTGTTGCCTATGCAGTAGGATCATGTATTTTTTTTCCCCAGCACACAACAGTGCTGCAGCCTCTCTCTCCCTTTTGCTCAGGATTTGAACCCTCTGTGACAGACCCCACTTCGGGCAGGAGGCTGGACTGGAAACACCTGGGTTCCCCTCCAGCCTAAAGTATCCTGTGGCTCTGTGTCAGATCCCACAGGAAAAACGCTGGCTTGAAGCCAGGTTGGCTTTGAAATTGGCATTTTTACTTGGTGTAGGTTAAACATAAAGCTTGTATGGGATATCAATGGCTGGAAAACCAGCTCTGTCAGGCTTGGTAGGTAAGATGGAGGGATCCTGTCCTGAAGGAAAATAGAGGGGAAATAGCAACTCGGATTTCTATGTGGAAAGCTAAAGGATGGAGAGGTGAAGCTGATTCACCAGGCTCACTAAGCCTGCAGGAGCTGAGAACAGAGTGGGGGAATTTGGAGTCTGAAAATTATCTCTGTATTTCTTCTTACAGCTACACAGAAAACCAGATTTCTTTCAGCAATACAAGCTGCCCTGGCCTGCTTGTGGCAGGACAAACTATTTTCTAAAGCATGGAAGATACAATCATGATTTGCAGCTGAACTTGTTAAAGACTGAGCTTGTTATTTGTTAGTTACCTTATTTAACATATTTTAGAAGCACTGTCGGAATGTCTATGGGAGGACAGATGCATAACAGTCAATCTGATTTATGCAAATTAGAAGTGAGAAAATGGGCTTAGGTAATGGGGATATCATAAATATCTCTGAGTTATGAAGTGGTGTATTATCAGAAAGGTCAGGAGCAGGACACAGTGATTGCTCACGACCTCATATTCATCATAAGTCCCTTCACTAATACCTTGCACTGTTCCTTTTGTACCTTTGAAAAATACACTGACAAGCAGATAGCAGGAAATGGTGTCTAGAGAGGATCACACCACGAGGTAATGTAATGCTACCAGAGGTGGATAACTCCAGTGGAAATTCTTCCCTGTGCATTGGTGTTAATGTGTCAGATACACCATATATTCAAATGCATTTCTCCAATGAGAAATGAGGCCAGTGAATGATTGTTGTATCATATAATGAAATAACTGTTTTTCAGCAAGCTGTGGATTGATTGCCAGGAGGCACTCGTACAGAGAAAGCAGCAGTGTGTGCATGAGAACCATCACAGCAAGCCTGAAATCTTACCCCAGGGTGGGGTAAAAGGATGAGGGGCTCTGTGAGCAGCCCCAGCAATACCTTAAGGTTGTAGCTTGCTTTATTGAATTTTTGGGTTAGTCTTCCTGAGATGCTGGTTTGAGATCATGCTCTGCCTCCCTCAGGAAAGCCTGTGGTGATGGTTGTGTTCCCTTCACTGTGTTCAGCTTGAGGTGACGGCTGTAAGGAACCAGTTATTAAAGGAGTAACTCTCACTTAAGGTGTCCCTGTAGGGGAGGAGTTCAGATGGGGAAGGCAAAGGGCTTCTGGCTGCATTTCACAAAAAGGAAGCTGGGCCAGCAGAGCACATTGGGATGTGTGGTTACACACATCCCTGTCCTGGGAACGCATCTGGCCTCTAAGTGCAATAGATTTGAGTGCTCATAATGCCTATCACTGATATCCAGTAATGGATAGTTATCAGCCAAGTGTCTTGGGGTGAGTATGCATTTCTAATGTTTACAGAACAGACTGCAGGACTGGGGGGAAAAATTACAATGATTACACACTTTTAGAAATAGAAATGGCATATGATGCTTAATGGGCAATTGCATTGTCATTTTTGCTGCAATATGTTAATTAGTAGAATCTTTGTAAGCTTCTGGAAATCCTTAGATGTAACAATATATCTGTTAATTTCTTTTTAATTTTCCTTCACTGGCTTTTCCCAATTATTTTACAGCAGAAAGTACTCCGAGAGCATCAAGTAAATAAAAAAAAATTAAAATAGTGTGTGGATAGGCACATATACAAATAGTTCTGTATTTGAGAATGCATTTTTCAGACAAAATTGTTGAACTATTTAACCATAATTTCTGAATAACGTTGATGTATTTGTGTTTTAGAGTTTATTTTGCTCAGTTAAAATTCATCATAATCGAAAGTTGTGTCTCAGGTCTCGCTGAGGGGCAAAACATTGTTAATTATTAACTTTGTCTCAATGAGAACTAAATCACTTCAGGAACTTCAAAGTTTATTTTAGAGTTTAGAAAAGTAACAGTGTTTGGCTCTACAGGGATCATTTTGTTCCACGTCAGTTATTAAACAATTAGAAAAGTGTGGATTGTCTTTGAAAGGAAGTGTTCTGTGGGCTTCTACTTGAGAAGCTGATCATGAAGATCTGGCCCCTAATATTATCAGCTGATTCAGTGTCAAGAGTGATCAATTTTAGGCTATGGAGATTATTTTTAAGATTAAATTAATAGGAAAGATTTACTTTCCAGGAAAGTTTCTATTTGTGATTTTTGTCATTGCCTTGTTGACAGTAGCCTGCTCTGGAGTATGATTGATGATATGTAGATGTTGATGAAATAGAGAACCCTTCTGGGATGTCCCGGTTCAACAAATCTGTGGCTTCACATTTGTCTTTTGTTCTCTTAAAAAACTGTCTTTTTCACAATCTGTTGGACTTGTCTGACTAATGGAAAACTCTGTTTAATATAAGACTTGTAGTATACGCACAGACTTTCTGATTCAGTGGAGAAACCACCAAGAGGAGAGCAGTATGTTCAATCCTATTGCACTCAGGTGATGCAGACATGGACATTTTTTATTCTTTTTTAATTAGGCTTAGGGTTAGGTTAGGGGTAGGGTTATGGGTTAGGGTTTAGGGTTAGGTTTAGGGTTGGGTTGGGGTTAGGGTTGGGTTAGGATTAGGGTTAGGTTTATGGGTTAGGGCTAGTGAGTTCTTAAAATATATATCAAAACAAAAACAATTTTGGAAACTTATCACATTGATAGGTGTGACTATCTTTTGAGGAAGTGTAAGGGTTAGGGTTAGGGTCAGGGTTAGTTAGTTCTTTAAAAAAGATCAAAGCGAAACCAATTTTGAGAACTTATCACATTGACAGGTGTGAGTATTCTTCGAGTAAGTGCAATGGTTTTGGGAGACTCACATCTCTTGAACAGGGTGGTTGTCTGTAGTTTGGATGGCAACAGGACTCTCCACTGTGAGGGCCTTTGCATCAGCACTGTATCCATTGCTATTGGGCATCTAAACTACACCTAGAGCACCAAACTCAAGCAATGGCAACCATTTCTGCACCAGCAGAAAACTTCATACTATTTCCTGTGGTCTCACCTATGAAGGAATTGTTCAATTATGCAGCTGCCTGAGGAGTCCCTGGGACAGCCAGATCCCCACCTAGGGTGCTCATCACCACACTGAAGCACAGACATCGCTCTACCCATGTCAGGGATCTACCTGGGGGAATGTAACATTTTCCAAAATTCTTTCCCGAATAGCTCCTGAGAAAGTTAGTTGTGTGTCTGTGATACAGATTGGGAGTTGGGTCAACACCATACCTCAGATCCACTTTTGTCCTACCAGTCCACTGATTTTTCTGTGCAGAAACTAATCTGCTCTGTTAACCTGAATCTGTTAAAATCCTGGCACCCAAGGAATTAAGGACATAAAGACGCTGAATGTATAAGCAGACACAGATTTGATTTAACCACAATTATAATTATAGAACAAACTTGAGTTTCTTTCTCATGACTCACAAATAAATTAAATGCAATGGCTTTTGCCACACAATACACGTAACAGTAATTTCCAAGGTGTATTTCCATTCTTGCTGGTGCCCCAGGAAATGGTAGATGCTTGCCTCCAAGCTCACACATCAGGAATGCCTTCATTTCTATCATCACTAGCTAAAATAAGTCATTTGTATCACCAAACTGAAGGTCAGTATATCTGCATGCAAAATATTGTTGCACAAACCACTGTTCTCATACCTTTTGTAATTTGAAAAGACAGCTCCTTCTTAAGCTGTGGGTTGAATTTCAATAAGAATTAAATAACAGCAGCAATATTTTCCAGTTAAGCTTGTAAACTTAACAGTAGCTACTTCACCTTTCATGTCTTGTAACTTGTGACACTTGAACTTTTGTAACATTAGTAGCTGTTTATAATAGTTAGGCTGATGAATAAAAAGAAAGTTAATAGGACTTTTTCTGATAAGAAAATATCAGAAGAAATTATTGGAAATGTCTTAACAGTTAAGGCATCCAACTTAAGATGCTTCATCAAATATTAGTATTAGTTCAGTACTTTTGATCTGCACCTTCATGTGGCAAAGGAGTAAAAAGCCAAGCTAATGTTAAGCAGCCTTTGGCAAACATAAATGAGTGTTTGGAAGCCACACAATTCAAATTGACATTTTCTACAAAAAAAGGCAACTCGACACTGTTCAATAATTGAAAAATCCCTGTGGCATGAACACACATAATGATGGGCAGCAAGAATGCTTCATCTTCCTTGCAGTGCTTGCTGTGGGTTTCATGGCTGGAGCTTGCTGAATTATTCATTGGAAACAGTTAACAGTTCTTATTGCGGATATGGCTTCTTTTTGCATTCAGAAGTCAGGGATGCTATGGTTCAGTTAGAAGAGGATGTGATATGATACTTGCTGGGTCATCTCCAGTGCTCAGATGCATAACGTTGGGATGAGAGAATCAAAATGTCCTTTTGTAGAATCACAACTGGAGCTTTTCAAAATTCTGTCTTCTCTGTTTGTGTTTAGTCAGTAGTTTATCACACAGTTAGGTGCCATACAGCTTTCTTCTCCTCCTGTGTGCTGCACAGCTTCCTACATGGATTTATTGCTCCCTGGACATGTGCTGTATCTGGCCACACATTCATGGATCTTCATGTGCACATTTAGTGACATGAAAACACAAGAAGAACTGAACTCAAGGTGTGAAGCTTCATCATCATTGTGCTTTCCCAAATGTGCTCCTGACCCGTTCAAGGCTTTCTTTGACAACCTGAAAGACAGACAAATAGTTCTTTCAAGTGTATGTGAAACCTGGTCTCACATAACCAGTTGCTACCATGCCTGTTCCAACTGGTCATTGAGGAGTTTTGTTTCATCAGCCCACAGATAGTTTTGCTCAGGTCACCAGCTTTAGAACCATAGCATCACTAAGGATGGAAAAGGCCTCTACATTCATCCAGTCCAGCCAGCAACCCAGTGCTGCTCTGTTCACTACTAAACCATATTCCTGTGTGCCACATCCAGACATTTTTCTGAATGCTTGCGGGGATGGAGGTTCCACCATATCCCTGGACAGCCTATTCCAATGTCTCACCATACTTTCAGTGAAGAAATCTTTCCTACTATCCAATCTAAACCTTCCCTACCACAACTTGAGGCATTTTTCTCCTGTCCTGTCACTTGTAGGAGAAGAGAGCAACTCTCTCCTTCCAGGTAGTTGTGGAGAGTGATGAGGTCATCCCTGAACCTCCTTTTCTCCAAGCTAAACAACCCAAGTTCTCTCAGATGCTCGTCACAGGACTTGTGCTCCAGACCCTTCCCCAGCTCTATTGCCCTTCCCTGGACTCGCTCCAGGTACAGGGGGACAATCCCTGCCCTGGTCCTGCTGGACACACTATTGCTGACACAGGCCAGGTGCCCTTGGGCTTCTTGGAAACCTGGACAGACACAGGCTCATGTTCAGCTGAAGTTGACCAGCATCCCCAGGTCTGTGCTTTGGAGCAGAAGTTTCTTGTGTCAAGGGAAAAGTTGTAGAAACTCCTTTAAAAAGTGTTGGCAGTGTTCTGCCGGTCATCAGGCAAGCTATCCCTGTCAACTACTGCACAGTCAGTCTCCAAAGCAACGAATCATCCAAAAACCTAGTTCCTTGTGGCTGTCATCATCTTTGATGAAATATGAATACACTGGGACCATCTCATATCTGAATAGCACATTCAGTCAGTCAGCACTGTTACAGGGAAGTGGAGGAAGGTTCATATTTTTGGTTATGATGTCAGCAAAAAGCTTAAGTATTTCCATCTCTTCCATTTTAATTTGTAAATAAATGGCCTACAAAAGCCAGATTCTTGTTTTGAGTAGAGTCTTGTAAATCACAAGCAAACCACTGACTTGAGAGAGACAAGCTTACCCACTGTGTTTTAATACTTCTTGTATTTGACTACTTATCTTTTCC
Source organism: Platysteira castanea (assembly GCA_013397175.1). Taxonomy (NCBI): domain Eukaryota; kingdom Metazoa; phylum Chordata; class Aves; order Passeriformes; genus Platysteira; species Platysteira castanea. Next base: position 365,169 of record VYXC01003638.1, on the reverse strand, counting down.
TAGAAACACGTTTCTAAAAAGGATGTAAAATCTGCTATCATTAAACTTCACCAATTCGTCTCTGCAACATGTCTTTTTAAAATTGAAAATGCTTTTTTATTTTGGCACATTATTGAAAGCAGGAAATTTTTTAGTACATTCTGGAGTGTCTTGAGAACTACATGCTAAATTACAGCAGTCTGCAAGGTACCTGAATTTTCAGAAGCATTTTTGTGTTTCTCACACAGTGTCAATGATTGTTTTCAATTTTTTGGATGTGGGGAGGGAGAACTCTCCATTTTTCCCAGTTCTTTTTTACAATTTGGAAAGCCATTAGAGGCTTGTGTTGTATTATAAGCAAAAAAGTTTAATAGTTAGGGAGGGAAAGGGAAGGTCAACACTAACAAATATATATGCTGTAATTTTGAATGGCAAATGTCAAAAATTATTTATATTCCCTAGGGATGGTGGAGAGCAAGTCCTAGAAAAAAACTCCCAGTCCAATGTATGTCTTTTTAAGCCTCAAACATTCAAATATGTTCCTTCCTTCATTGTGTGTATTACTCACTGGTTGTCCTAAAATTTTCTGTGCTCAATTTTGCAGTGCCCTGTATTGTGTGCTATTATTTTCCTTGAGCCAAAAGTCACTGATAGCTGCTCATGTACACATTTGTCAGTGAAGCTGGCATGTACAAGATGTAAGGATTCAAATGAGAATATCAAATAAAGCATAGGAAAGGGAAAAAGACAGCATTTGGGACATAAAGGGACCTTTTTAAAAAATGTCATTAACTGTTAGCAAAAGATTCATGAGGAGTTTCAAATAAATATTTAAATAGACCAAGTAACTTAAAGATGACCGAAGTAATTGAGAAATCCAGCTTTTAGTTTAATCTAAGGAAGGAAAATATTTGTACAACAGAATGTTACTTTTCAATATATGAAAAAGAAAATTACCATATACTAGTTCAAGCTCCAGTTTTTTTAATATTTAAAACCATCCTAAATATAGAGTTTCTTTACGTGAAGCAAAATTAGTTCCTTTTTTTCCCCCATTTATGGGTGAGATGGATGACCAAAGGAAGCATTATTTTCCAGACTTCACTAGCTAGCAAAAAACTGGTCTGGCCCAGCCTCAGTTCTGGTGCCTCATGGACCAAATCCAACTGAAGCATAACTCCAGTCATGGTGGAGCAAACCTGTAGCTACTCACTGGTGCTGGTGTCACCTTGTCACTGTGAGAGGAACCACCAGGGCACAGCTCTACCCCTGAAAAACTGCTCTCTAGCATATTTTTGATTTCTTCATCTTGCCATCCCTGCAAGTTCCCTCTGTCATGAACACCGTGACCAAGGGGTGGCTCCTTGCTAGGTCTGCCTTTAAGAGCAGCTTATTCTTGATGCTTTCTTGTCTCTGCAATTTTCACTCTTGGCATCCAGCTCTCAAATGCCTGGGAACTTCCCCTGTCCTCAGAGCATCACTGCTGGCATGGAGGGAGGCCCTGGGACCAGCTTTCTGAAGTCAAACACCGCCGAAAAGCCAAAAGGAAACCCCATGAGAGAGACCTGGTACCCAAAACCAGTGCTGTATCAATCAGTGCCCCACGTACCTGCTAAATCTTTTGTTCAACAGCAGGAAATCAAAGGTAAATAAGCAAATAGCACAGTCCATATACACTTGTGAGTGTAGCAGCTGAAATTGCCTCATAGGGGACCAAAAATCCAACAGCCACCAACATTTAAAAGAGCAAAACTAGTAAGGTCCATTTGAAATAGCACTGTGTGCCAATACCAATGACTCTGTATATGTCAGGAATGGCATTTGAACACCATAAATCAATCCTCTAGATTGCCAGAAGGAGAGGAGGCTTGGTCAGAAGATGTCAAGAGATACCAGGCTGCAATAACCCATACGGGCACCTGCCTCACATTCACAGGTCACACATCTCCAGAGATAAATATCAGGATAACAGAGTCATTATCTAGGAAATTTTTTTATGTGAAGATGAAATCTTCAAGTACGGAGTTTTGGTGGCTGTGGTTTGGTTTTTGTTTTTGTTTGTTTGTTTGTTTGGGGGGATGCTTTTGCTTGTTTTATCCCCGAGGATCAGTAAAAGAGAGATGCTGCCTCTAGTGCTGTGGCCTGCTGTAAGGCAAACAGTGTTCAGTGTTTCAGGCAATGCTTTTGAATAGTAAGTTTAGTTGCTATGAAAAGAGGAGTCTTCTCTCCCTTCACCACCACGTCTCTTTCTCCCAAGCAATGTGGTGTGGATACACAGGAAACAACAAGACTTTCTTTACCCTGCCCTTGCAGCACGTTCCAGCACTGGCTTTAGGCACCAAGGGCATCAGTTCCCATTTGTGTCATTTATCAAGAAGCTGAATGCATTGAAAGGTGTGAATGCAGATTCCAATGTTAGGACGCAGTGGAGGAGACTGTCAAGTCTAAATGCTGGCCAGAGATATCTCAAAAAAAGTTCCAGTTGAAGCCAAGGAGTAAAATGCAATAAACTGACTTTTCTACCACAGAGCAAAACCTACTGAAGCCTTCCTATGGTAAATCAAGGTTCAGGTGCAGTAAAATGCCATATTTTTGAAAACAGGACTTCAAAAGTACTCAGTACAATCCAGACCTAAATTAAAGTGATGACCTTTCAGTGACTGAGATTTGGCTGTTATGAAATAAGTTTTTTGGGAGACAAGCACATCCCTTACAGATAGGGACATGTTATTGATTCTCGCTGTACAGGAAATTCTATTGATCATTTCAAGCACTCCCAGAGAGATGCCATGAACTGGAGCAGGCCCGTGAGACTCTATGTCTCCAGACTGTATGAACAGTCTTCAGAAGTGGTTCAGTCAGGGTGAGGATAAAGGCATGTTATTGCAGTTCTCCTGGTTTCTTGTAGGGTAAATGAATATTTCTTCACTTCAAAGCTGTCAGTCTAATGACCCTCACCAGAATTAATACATCTTTTATGGAAAACATGATGTTGTTTAATTGCACCATGAGGAAAATGGGACAATAGAGGAAAACAGAATGGTAAAATGATGCCTTCAGAGATATAAATACAGCACAGAGAATTTCTAAAAAAAAGACGGGGTGGGGGAAACACATGCAATTTTTATGACAGTAGGATTAAAACACTTGATTACATTTGTGCAAGAGACAGTTGTGGTTTCTGGAGTGAGGTTTCAAATTTTTCTTTAAACAAATATTATTTTAATAAAAATTCTTACGGGAAATGTCTCAGAAAAATGGTATTTTAGTGTTCTTTTCCTAATAGGGGGAAAAATTAACTTTGGGAAAATGATTGGAGCTGTAGCTTTCCTGCTGTGGGAGAAAGCAGGCTGTCTGAAACATGTTCAGGTCAGCTGTTGAATTTACTTATTACTCAGATTTTTCACTTACAGATGAGTATTAATTCAAGTCTTAAAATCCTGACTTCTTGCCACAGCCTTTTTTTTTTTTTTAATTAATGGTGCTTTATAAGGACCTTTTGGGCTTTAAAGCAGAAGGTGTTGGGAATAAACAGGTTTTACATAGATCTACAAATTTCATAAATGTAAAGAATATGTGGAACAAGAAAATGAAGGTAGCATGGTTTTTTTGCCCAGCACTACTGCAAATAAAATGATTGTTTATCAATAAATACGTAATGCACTTTATGACTGCATTATAAACAGTAGGAGATGAATGAATTTCAATTACTCAGACTAACGATATTGTGCCATTCATTATATAAATCAAACCTAGGCAGGGGCCTATAAGCTTTTGCTGCTTCACTGATTTTTATTGCCATACAAAATGATAACTGGAAACCATATAGAACAAGGCAAATTAAGAATCTATTGGGGGAAAAATGCAATTGGAAATGAACATCTTCCTGGAAGCTACATTCACGAGTCAAATGCCTTGTGAGATTTTATCTTCCGTGCAAAATGTGATGATATTCCAGGGCATATATGGTTAAATTAATTTTCCATTATCAGCATAAAAATGTAGCTGGCCAAAATAGATTAAAACTGCATAATATGTTGGATCACATTTTATTTAGGTGGAGAAGAGGAAAATATTTAATTTCAGCCTGGAATGACATTGAGCAGAATAAATGATTGAGTTCAAACAAAGAGATCATGCTTCCCGGGTGTATTTTCTTTTGTTGCATGAATGAAATGATCTGTAAATTCATGACAAGATGATGATTTTCTCAGTTGCAGAACAGTGACAAGAAAAGAAAATTGTTTCTCTGTCGTCAAACAGAAACTTCTGAACCTGATGGAGTCCGGTCTCTACCTTTGAAGGATTATGCAGTTAGTTCAGGAATTATTATTCCAGAATTCAGGGTTTCAGCCAGTCAGCTTGTGCATTTTGAAGCTAAGGTGGGATGAGGTGACCGGTGTCCTGCAGGATTTTTCTGAAAATGAACTCATCTTCTAAACAGTTCACCTGTAACCAGTCTGAGCAAGTGGCACCAGGGCCATTGGTCGAGGGGTGCCAGATTTGACCCTCTGCTAAACATATCCAGCAACCCCTGGGGGCCCAAGGATGCCCCTGCACACAACCCCACATAATCCTGAAATGGAAGACCGTGCTGTTGCAAATTAGAAAAAACAGTAGGAGGAGGGTGGTATTCTGAGGGGGATTGTGGGGGTCATTTTCTTATTCTACTGTTTTACTCCTCCTTGCCATCTAAGTGTTTCTTGAGGTTGGTCAGGAGTTTTTTTGGTGGGTTGTTTTTTTTCTCCCCAGCCACAATGCTGTGGAGAATTATTCAGCCTTCAGCTATTTTTTATAAAAACTTTTGAAGAAGATATCTAGCACATGTCTTAGATTCACGTTTCAATGACAAAAGCACCTTCGAACAAACAGGCAAATATCTGCAGTAGAAAATTTATTTTGATGGTTACTTCTTGTTTCAGCCATATAGATATTTTTTAATCCAATATTCAAACATTATTGAACTGGTGATTGTTTAACCTAAGCTGAGATTTAATTGCTTTTTTTAAAATGTAATTTCTTATTTTTCATGTCAGATATTTCACTTCACCTCTTCAGCAGACCAGTTTTAATTTATATGTGTTTCTACTCAACCACTGAGTAGACAATACTTTGTCTGCTTTGCTAAACATTTTGGTCAATTTGCCCTTCTGTGGCCAGAACTGAGTTCTCTCTCTCCCCTATGTGGTGGAAACATCCCAACATCAATCTGCATTGAGTAAGTCCCTCAGAGGCTGATGGCACAGCTCCTATGTGCCTGGCTCCCCACAGACCTGAATGGATATCTCAGCTGAGGGGCCCTGGGAGCTAATTTCTGCTCACACCACCTCATGAGGATGGAAAACAGCCTCTTGAAACTGCACTTAATAAGACAGGCTTAGCCTGAAAGTGCATTGAATAAATCCTCTGTTACTGTTCATTGTGCAGGAATTCATGTAGTGAGTGCTACGGGTGAGTGGAGCCTCCGGAAGAAATACACAGCCCACCATAAAAACATAATGAAAAAGAGAGGCATTTTCTCAAGATGTTGCAATGTCATCTCTGTGCAAGACCATCAAAGCAGTGGAAAGAAGGGTTCTGAGCCATGAAAGGGCTGAGCGTGTTGATATGCAGGGAGATGGATGTTAAATGGCTTAACAAAAGAAAAATTACTCCTTCAGATTACAGGATTTTGCTGAAGCCATAGAGGAAATAGATACTGCTTTGTTTGACTAGACTGTGTTTATTAAACGACAGAGCAATTTGGCTTAATAAAATATGTAAGCTAAGAATAATGAAACATTGGTTTGTCCACTGTAATTGCATTTTTACATATTTTGTGTATCATAATTAGAACTGCTCACAGCTTCTTATACTCCATACCAGAAGTCTCATGTGCTCAGCCATGTGCCTGGTTCCTGTGGGTTTTTAATTGTCTTATCGACTGGTTTTGTGAAAGACAATCCTTTTCCTTGCAGGTCTCACTTATGTCTATGGACCACCGTATTTCTAAGAAACAGTAGGGCCTTCCTAATTCAGATACATCCTGTGTAGGCAACCAGATGCAATGAGACATTGAAACAAACAGTAAAGAATGGTAATTCACCTAATTTTACCAGTAACAGCAATGTCTTAGGGTAAGTTTAGTAAGTTAAGTCTGGTTGAAATCTTTGTCAAAATCAATTTTTCAGTTTGAGTTCTTTGTGATACAAAGCAGGTGCAACAGCCAACAGTTATTTTAGCAGAATTCTAAATGTTAATTTAAAATGCATGATTCCTACATTTTAGGGACAAAAAATAAGAAGAAAACTCTTCAGGGCAGTAAGGATGTAGTATATAAAAGTAGAGTTCATTTTAAAACTTAATTCATGGACAAAATCCCCACTGTTCTCCCTCCACCCCCCAGCTTACGCCCAAGTGGAAGTGGAAGTGGCAGCTATTGTGGTATAACATTCCTGGGTCTGTCTACGTTGAAGTAAATGAAAAACCATTAAATGGATGATAGAAAAACAGTGCAGTCACTGATGCTCTGAGAATCCATCAATAAAAGGATGGCAAGCAATTGCTAAAGACAGCCCTTTCTAAATGTAGCTTTATTGCCAGAGGATGGAAAATTGAGAGAGAACGTGCGAACAATTGAATTTATGGTAATGGCATATAAGCGTATTGTGTCACCAAAGCCAAGCTCAGAGCAAACGTAAAATTAAAAATACACCAATGTCTCATGGAAACCCTATGTTTCACCCATAATCTCTTGGTACTGGAAACTGTAATGTTCTGATATTAAAATCTAACTCATTGTGAAATGCATTAGGAGGCAGTGAGGGTGATATTCTGCTCTGTGCCTGCTTTCAGGTGAATTGTTGGACTAAAAGCAATCCGAGGCACAAGCAATGAGCAGCTTGTTCCTGTGTACTCCAAGCAGCTTTGTTCCTTTAGCTTCAGTGATACCTGGACAGTCTGATGGTTTTAGCTTGGCAGTTTATGGGTAAATTACCTTGAGATAATTTGAGTCAATTTGAATTTCAAGCCTGTTTGAAAATGCACTGTCACTATTGAACCAGCAGAGGTGACTGCTAAATGACAGGCAGGAAGAAAACAATTTACTGATGGGCTCAGAGGTGGAGCCCCCCAATAACCAGATAAACTGGAAAGGGGAAAACCAACTTCTGCTGCAGGTCACAGATACTTTCTCTGGACAAAGCCCCAGACAAAGCCTTAATGAGCTAACCCTGTGGCTGGAAAACCACAGGCACCAGCAAACTTTAGCTTTGAGACAGACTGCACTCAGCAGTCAGACCAGCCGTGAGGGAGGGATAGGGAAGGCTTTCCCGTAAGGCTTATTTTGATTTTTATGTGCAAAGAAATTGCTGGCCCGCTTTCAGAGGTTATTTACGTGTGGGTTTGGGTTTTTTTACTCCATGTCCCCACCTCGTGGTGCCAGCAGACTGTTTCAGGAGCTATGTCTCCCCTGATGACCACGGGGGTTCCAGGTGTCCCTGCTTCTGCCCTGTCCACATTGCTGCTCCCGTGTAATCAGCCCTGCACAGTGCTGCTGGCTGGACCAGGGAAATGCCCTAGCACCAAAGGAAGTCGGGGATTTTTTTCTTTTTTAGTTTTTTT
>VYXC01003638.1:318986-357547 GCA_013397175.1 Platysteira castanea | reverse complement strand
TTTTTTTTTAATGTGTAGAGGACAAGCACAATGTGTTCGGATGTACTCTGGATAGAGCAGTGGGTAGGGATGGGGTTACCTGACTGAGTTGCTAATCCTTGATGAGTTGAGAGTCTAAAGATAATTCTCTGCAAAGCACTGAGGGGATGCAGCGTTTGCTGGATTTATCTTCTGTAGATTTTGGGTTGACAAGAGTGCTTGGTAACAGAACAAGTAGGAATAAAATATCCCGGGTCAGTACATGTCATTCAGGAGCACCTGCTCTCCCTGAATGGGCACAGACACTGCTGAGCCAAAGTTCAGCTAAACTGGTTTTTTGTCTAAGTCCGCTGCAAAGACTGAATCTGCAGACAAGTTTCCCATACTAAAAAGCCCTGAATTAGATGAACAGAGCTGATCCATCTTTGTAAAATAATAATTAAAATCTAATTTCTGGGGGTTACTCCCCAGATCTCAACACCAAACACTAAGAATGGAAGATGGGGAGTTTTGAAAATAGTAGAAGATTGCTATGAGGTAATCAGCAGTGAGAAACTTGAAGTTTCAAAGCAGTATGGGCCCAAGGAGAGCCCAAAGAACTTAACTGGAGAAATGAAAGTAAATAGCAGCAGCCTGTCTCAGCCTAACCCCGTGGAGAGCTGAGCTCAGAGAATGCTACTAAGTGTGAACAAAAATCCAAGAGCATCCAGCTGATGGCCCTGCTGAGGTGGTGGGAGAAACTACCACCATGCAAAATAGCTGCAAACCAAGCCCTTGTTTTAAAGGTAAAGCCTTGAATGTTAGTGGCTTGGACTGCAGCACTGCCTGGTGTCTCTTTCCTTGAAAACATTCACCAAACATGTAATTAGCACATATTACAGTGTTGCTGCTGTTAATGACTCTACCTTTCTTGAAGTAAAATATTTCTGATTTATGAGTACGTTAGGTTTTTGTTGTTGTTTTTGTTTTACACGGTTTTGCCTGAAGCATGACAATTACTGTATCTCTGAAAAGGCCATAAATGACAGAGGCACAGCAATGTGAGTGCTCTTGAAAGATTTAAGCCTGTCATTCCAAGAAGTGTAGTTGTCTTGGCAGCAAACAAGGATTTAAATACCTTTGAGACATTTGCCTTTAATTGTGGAGGAATGGCATCGCCAGCTACAAAAACATTTAACTTTCAGAATCGCTTGTCTTTCTCATTAGCATCTTGTTGAGGCATCGATTACAAATATGAAGGCTGGGAGAGATACCCGTAGGATGGCTGCCTTGGCTGGGGAGCAGGCAGAGCTGTGGGGTTCAGCTGAGTCTGGCCTCAGGGGACCTCCAAAGAGTCTACTTCTCTGAGTAGCTGAAGGGCTGAGCACGGTAACATAATGTTACAGGCAGCAGATACCTGTACCTTTCGCGGAGAGGGGGAAAAGTCAGAAGCCTGATAAACCTGTGAGGATGTTGAGGTCTGGGGTGGTGCCTGGTCACGTCCCTTTCTAGGCCACAATAACTGTGTCATATTGTTTCCTCCATCCTCACCTGGGGCACGCCGGACTTGGATGCATCTGGTGCCTCAGATAAGGATGTCAGAGCCCATGGGGAGTTGGGAGGAGGTACCTTGGCTTCAGCCAGAGCAGCTCAAGATCTGTACCCTCTCTCTATACCAGCAGAGCTCTTGTGATAAAAGGTATATATCTGGAAATTATTTTTTATTTTTAATTCCATTTTCCCAGATTATTTTCTATACTAAGAAAAAAAAAAATTGGGTAGCCTGTCTACATTTGCTTTTAAATTACCAACAGCAATTAAAATGGATAAAAGCTTTATGACTGTGCAGCCTCTCCAATTACACATGCTTCAAACCTTGCTTGTCAGGGAGCTGTGCTGGACTTTGCAAGCACCGCTATGCAGCCACGGCTGCTGCTTTCTCCCCAGGAGCTGCCTCCCCACAGTCAGCACCAGCACAGTGGTGATTTGGTGAGCTCTGCCAGGCTGCCTGCATGAAATCACAGCCTGGTCATAACGAGTGCTCAGCAGGCTGTCCTTGCCCCTTCTGCCCCCTCCACTTCCCCAGCCAGGATTCCTAATTTAGTCAGCTGTCTTTTAGCACAGGTCTGATTCAGTATTGTATCTGTCATCCCCAGCTTCCTTGATTCAAGGCTGAAAAGCAGCAAACACAACGCTGCACCTGGTGGGGTCCAACACAGTAAAAATGCCTGTCTAGAGGCTGGAGCCGGGCTTTCCTTTCATATAAATTGACTAAGTTATTTACAGGGAATCTTTTCTTACAGAGAACTCTGTGTTTCCTTGTCAATCACTGACTCTGCCAAGTGCTCAGATTTCATTCCAGGTCTGTTCACCATCAGCCCCGTCTTCAATTTATTCCGTATAAGTTGAGATGCTGTAATTGGACTTCTCCAAGACTACATAGCCTTGTCTTAAAGTACGCCAAGGGTTTTATCCAGACTTTGATTACTTCTCTGACGGACTACAGATATCCTGTTTGTTTGTTTATTAGGCAGCTTCTTATCTCAGTTGTAGACTTAGGAAACTCCATCCTTTCAGTTGCACAGCTCCAGCAATTAGGCTTCCTGCTTTTCTGGTCTGGATGGTGCTGCATTACCCTGTATAAAGAGCAGAAGAAGGAGGTGTAAGAAAGAAAACATTACCACTGGGAGCAGTCAGAATTATAAGGTAAGAACCCTGGTCATACATGTCCTATGCTGAATCCTATCAAGCTGGGGTGTTGAGCAGAACAAAAATGTGCTAACACAAGGCCAGCAAACAAAATGATCAATAACATAGATTACCATTAAAAAAAGAAAAAAGTAGGTAAATTAGAATAAAAGACTTTTTTCAGAATTTTTTTTCCTAGCAGGACAGGTTGAAGAGTAGCAGAATGCTGTGTTCCTGGGAAGTAGTCAGTCTGGTTGGGTGGAGCTGTGAACAACCCAGCCTAGTAGAAAATGTCCCTGCCCATGACAGGGAGTTGGACTAGATGATCTCTGAAGGTCTCTTTCAACCCAAACCAGCCTGTGATTCTACAAAAACTGCTTATTGCCTTTCTCCATTGTCAGCTTATACCAATTACACATCCACTAGAAGATGAGCTTGGCCTGGGGTTGCAGGTATACATCTGGATCTTCATCAAATAGCAACATGCACCTAACAGGCTGTTAAAGTACAAATATTCTGATTTTTCACCTGCAGTAATACCAGAAGTTAGAAAAATATTGAGGATTTATAAATGGCATTTATCCCCTGGAGAAGGGAGTCTGACTTGAATGCATTTGAAGGCCCCTGCAAATTAGAAATGTTTTAATCATGTATTCCCACTGGTGAGCACACTTAACAGCAGCAAATATTTATCCAGATGGATGAATGCAAGAATCAGTTTCTGCCTCAAGCTGTCACTGCTCCTAACCAGTCACATATGTCACTGGTGGGTCTTGCTGACATGTCATCTTCCTTGCTGAGAGCATCTGGGTGTCTTCAGCTGCTTGCCAGCCCTTCCCTCCTCTCACTGGGTGGCTCCCAGTCACTCTTCAGGCTGTGCCAAGTACCTCAGCCACTGGAGAAGGCCCATCTGCCAGCCTTTCACAGGGGAACAATTTGGGGCTGTTTTTCTGGAGGTCACCAGTACTGCCAGGATCTTGTATGATTTCAACAGGCTACAGAAGCCTGACAAAAAGGTTAAATCAGACACTTGCCTGGCACAGTTTTAATTGCCCAACAGGACAGTGCAGGGTACTGCCTGCCAGTGATGTTGCTCATTTAGCTGCCCTTAAATGTTATTCAGGCAGTAAGGAGTTTTAAAAAAATTATTGCTGAGCAAGAAACATGGATATAGTGCTGTGTCTAGGAACAGGACATTTTTAAACTAATTCCAGTCTTTTGGGGTCACAGTTTAGCTTTTTTACTTTGAACTCTTGAAGGGGAACCCAATCTACACCCAGTGTTAAGGTCAATTTTCTGAGCCCTTTTGACAGAGACATGTACGCCTTCATTTTTTACATAGAGAGCCTGATCCCATAACTCAAAGGTGGAAGGCACCTCTTAGGCATGGCACGAATCAGCAGGGGAAACTGGCCTTTATGTGCAGAGTCTGAGACCCAGAAAGTGTGACTTCCATACGTAGCTTCCATCCTCTTGACAAGTTTCTGTAGTAAGATTAACTGTAGCTGACATAATTTTAAGGCTAAATCCTGAAAAAGTCTGGAATAAGGCAGGTGAAGTTCTACTGTTAAAAATGCAATGGGCAATTATGGAAGGGCATTTTGAGAATTATGATCATGATGAATGATGATCATAATGGCAGCAAAGGTTCATCAGGACTAAGTTGTTACAACAATTTCAGGGCAAGTTCTGTTCCTGCTTTCCAGCAGAAAAAAACTTCCTGTGTTCTGGCAAGCTTATTCGGGCCCAGAAAACTGGACGCTTAAAATTCCTTGAGAGCTATGTAGTTATGGATTAAACGATACAGGCACAAAATGTTTCCTTCAACTGATTCTCCATGCAAGCAGAGGGGATCGTGGATGCACTGGAGAGTGCACTGAGTGCACTGGAGAGTCACGGGAGGCTGTGAGGGGCGATGCCAGAGGTGCCCTAAGCAGCCCTTCTCCCCACACCACAGCAGGAGCACCAGCCTTGGCGTGCAAAGGAGTAGCTTTAAAAAGCCCCCCCAGCATCAGCTGCATAATTCAGAGGTCTCTCCATTTAATGTACTCAGGAAAGATAGGCAGGGCATGGAGTCCCAAATGCCTGGAAACCAAGGAGGCTGGGAGAAGCCCTGGCATTGCTGGCCAGAGCAGGTGGCTGTTTGCACATGGCAGGGGCCAAACATGCTCAACGAGGCTTGTTCCCAGTGGCCTGGCAGGCAGGGCAGTGGCCCTGCTTCTTAGCCTCTCTCTGGGTTTACTGCTTTGGGCTTGAAATTAATATGATTTGTCATAAAAAATATGCACACTGACCATCCGTGTTAATAATTAACTTAATGAGGATCTAACCACCTCTAGCCCATCCTGGAGAAGTTAATTGAGGGGATTGTGTTTATAATCTGCCTTGAGAGTCCTAAACTTCTCTTCCGACTCTGCCAAGTCAAGGATTGATTGATTTTGGTCTCTTGGAGCAAAATAACAACCTCCTGAGACAGACTTTGGCAGTTTCCCAAAGAGAAAGTACACAGCATGGGGAACCAGGAAAAAAAATACAGGCGTCTGTGTGGTGTTTAAATGTGGGTTGCTAAATCCTGCTTCCTGGAAAATGCAAAGCAGTAGATGTCAAGCTTTAAGGTGTGCTTCAGGTGCACCTATGGAAAAGCTGTTGCTGTTGGCAAGGAACTTGTTTTGTACAGACGATTGATGGTGAAGATTTTTCTGAGAGTTGGCGTAGGGGGTTAAATGAAACAAAACAGAAGGTCATCCCTGCCTGTTGGGGGATGGTGGATGAGGTCTTGCAGAGGGAACTCCCAGGTCTGGGAACCTCCTGTCCAGAAACTGCCTGGCTGCTGGAGCTATTCTACACAAAGCAGGTCAGGGGCTGGCAAAACATGATTCTGATGAGGAGTCAAAAGGTCAGCCATAGACCTTTAGAGAAATAGTCCTGAAAATTGCAACTGAAAATGGAAAGGAAAAGAAGAAATTCCAGGAAAACATGCTGGGGAGCCTGTTAAGAGTTACAATTCTTCATGTTGTGCCGAAGTCAGACTAGCTGCACCTAAGCTATTTTTGATTAATATTTTTTAGAGGTAATAATTCTAATAGAGGTAATAACAAGATAGCTAATATAATTGCTCTGTTCAATATTTTGTCCTTTTTTGAAACAGCTGATGACTTCCCTGAAAAAAAAATCCTAGTTCCTTCCTGTGGGCAACCAGTGTACCAATGCCATAAAGCTGAGCACGTACTTCTTCTGTTCAGGAAAAGTAAGCAATCCTCCCTAGCATCCCAAGGAATGCACTTGTTGCACCCAGAGTTTTCAGGTCTGGGCAGCATCCACACTGGTATAATAAAACTTACTGGTATAATAAAACTTACCTTCTGGGTGAATGGACCACATTGGTAGATTGCTTCTTTCCCTTTTTGTTTCATATATGGGTTGTTAAAAGCTTCTATTGTACAAGCCACTGAACCATATATGAATTTTCTTTGAACTTACATTTCTTTCATTATTCACTTCACTCTCTTCAGCTTCTTGGGAATGAGAACTGGTGCAAAGCAGGAAGCTTGTCAGGGAAGTCCAATATCTGAGGGTGTTATGAGATTACAGCTTCAATCTAATAAGGATAGATTAGTTTTATTTCCAATTTAGCCACAAGCATTTCTGGTTGAGCCAGGTATTAAATCAGACTTTTAAAATTGTACCTGTACTCAGAGCAGCTGGTCAGCTGTACTGATCTCTAGGCTCAGTACTTGCTCTTGCATCTTGAAAGACCAGAGCCAAGACGTGGCAGAAGCACTGCAAGCCAAATGTGTCTCTGGTGTATTCAGGTAAATTACTGAAAAGAGCCTGAAGCGATTTTGATTCACCCTCCTGAAAACAGATCTGTAGCTTCTAAACTGGTGTTTTTCAGGCACTTCTGTGGTGGGCTTTTTTTATTCCTCCTTGACAAGCTGTCTGCTGCATGGTATGATCTGTTAGAGAAATTCACCATGTGACTCAGTGCAATTTTATAGGGAGAAAGGATGACCAGTATGGCCACAGCTGCCACAGTTTGCATGATGTTTGGTGCTGCAGCTGCCATGCAGCTGAGCAGGGGACAGGGGAGGAGAGGGTTCTCTGAAGAGTCTGATTGACACAGGTCAACTTTGTTCAGTTCTGTAATGAGAGAGATTTTTTTTCTTATTTGCAATTAAAATGTCAAATAGACTATTTGATTTGTGCTCAGTCACAGTGCAATTCTTACTGACTTTCATAAGTCTTGCAAGATGCTGCCTTTTTTTTTCTTTAATCCAATTACAGTAACAGACTGAAATTCATTTACTGAAATCATTGATTTTCCAGGGGGCAGAAGGTGGCTTCAGCCTTTTGGGAAAGAAGACTTGGGTAACATGAGTGGCTTCCCTTGTCTACAGAGCGGTGCTTTTTTGGGACACAGTCTGGAAGCACCCAGGGGCCACCCATCAACTTGAGCAGTTAAACCCACTGAGCCACTACGTATTCATTTTGAAAATGGAGGCAATCATGCAAAATAGAAGTTAACTGCTCTGCTAGAGGTCTCAAATTATTTCATTGCCATTAGCAGCACTGCTAAGCTTAATCAGCTGTGGAGAAGTTAAAGCATAACCTCATTTCAGGCAGAGGAAGAGCGGTGTTCAGTCGAGTGGTGCCTGTGTGTCAGTGGGTCACAAGCAGGCTCCTGGGAATGGTTAGGGTACACATCAGTGACCGGGATGGAAATAGTATTGAGGACAAGGGGTCAGACTGGGAGGAGGGCTAGAGGAGATGACTACTAACCTACTCTTTGTTCACAATCGAAACTCCAGTTCGGGTGGCACTCGAGTGATTTTCATTACTTGGTTGTCCTTTCTCTGTTTTATGCAAAAAATGTGTGAACAGTGACTCTTTTAAATCCTCATTAGCTGAGATATGGAGTTTCACTGAAAAAAGCAGCAGCAGTGCAGGCCCTGGCTAGTACTGTTTTGGGAGGTGACAGTACTGTCACCTATGACTTCCCTGAAACTGATTCAGCTAGAAACTGAAGATGTATTTTACATGGACAGTGATCCTTACAAATCAACCTAAAAGTGGAAGTCTTTCTTAATTTTAGTGGTGGTTGAAACTTTAGAAAGTCATACTGAATGTTGAAAGAGGGGTTTTCTGTTGAAAACCATCTTAATTCTCCATCCTTTTCTTCAGCTACTTGGCCAGGAGCACTCTGGAAGGACTCTGGTGTTCAGTGCACATTGCCACACTAAAAACTCCTTGCAGGCTCCTTCAGGCAGGTTCACGTTATGCCTTCGAGCACAGAGTGAACCAAAAGGATTCACATCTGCAGTAGCTACATGTTACTCTGCTTACGGTGTGGAAAATAACACTATGCAGAAATATCCAAGAAGTTTCCTACTCTCCATTTTACCTTCTAGCTGCTGCTGTGCTGTGTTTATCCCACCTGACTGCAGGCTGTTAACTCTATTGAGACACCCGGATTTAGGAATGCATTCATCCCACGCTGTGCTCATATAAGGAGCACTCAGCTCTGCATTGCCTTCTGGAGACGACCCCCTCTTTCTGGGACCTGGATGAGGTGTCCCACTCTGCAAGGCTCCAGGCTAAAACACCTCAAGGGTCCCAACACAGGCTCCACTGAGATACCCTTTCTTCTCTGCAGAGTCAGGCTCAGCATGAGAAATAACCTCTGTTTTCCTTTTCTCATTTTCACTTCACCACCTTTTCTAAAGTGACAGTTTACAGGGAAGTACAGTTTAGTGGACGATTTAATAGATGATGGATGTGATGGGAGTAGTATCTTATTTTCCTGTGGTTGCTTCTGACATGCTGATAACATGAAAGGTATTTATAGGCTACAAAAATATGCAGACAAATTCATTAACATATGATGCTTTCAAAATATTTTATCAAAAAAAAAAATCCAAGTTATGGTTCTCAGTATCACTGTAAACTTGGCCTTTTGTTGTTGTAAATTATTTGATTCTTTTTTTCAATAAAGACAGCTGTGCTGCCCTCAAATTGTCGCTGCTACTGTATTGGAAGTTAACTTTCACACCTTTAATCTTTTCTATTTGATGTGTTTCTTCAGTGGTGAATTCTAACCAGTTTGCCGAGCTGCGCCCTGGCCAAGTGGCTGTGTGCCTTCAAGAAGGTATTTGCATACAGTAGTATGGATGAATTTAAATTAGTTGGGGAACACAATCCATTGGAGATAGTCTGTTGCCCTGGTTTTTGCTAAGCCTTCTGTTTTTAACCTTGGAGTCAGATTCTTTCTCACAGTTTCATGTAAATAATAGCCAATGTTTACTTAACGGTATTTTCTGTTTTTCATTCCTTTTGTGATAAGAGAACTTTGATGAGCACCTTTCTGCTCCATTGGGATTGAGAAGGAAGTGACATGCTCTCCAATCCCTTGTGGAGTTGGGAATTGTATAAGAATGTGAGATATGTCAATAAAGTAGTCTTTCCCCTCCTTTCTGCTGAACCTGCCAGGTGTGAGAGCGTCTTATTGTGTTTTCCCAGACACAATAGTCTGCATGGTAAAATGAACTGTACAACCCGTCTAGGTTTATATCACTTCAGAAGTGAACTTAAGCTTTTCAGTTCTGACCAAGTGGTCTGTTGCTTGTCTTGTTAACTCCCTCTGTCATGCACCACTCAAGACAAAGCCTCACAAGCTGTGTCTGAGAAAAGTTCTTTCACAAGCAGACTCCTCTTGCTGGAGTGATTCACAAAAGCTGCTCCAGGTCTCTGAAGCTGCTGCCAAAGTGACCAGGGGATGACATGGCCCTTCTGGGAGGCTTCAGTGGAATCTTAACCTTGTAGTCTCACACGAGCAGGTGTTTCCCAGCACTGGCAGTGGATTATCCTTTCCAAACAAAAGCCTTTCTCAAAGCTCTGGGTGCCATTGCATTTTGTTTCACAGTTCTTAATCTACTTTGAAACATTTTTTTACAAAACCTGGAAGATGAGATGTAAAAGTGAAAAGCCGTTAGCTGATGTTGTTGAAAACAGTGGGGAAGCACAGCTTGTGCTATATCTAGAAAAGAGAAAGTGACCAAAGAAAGCAGGGCTGGTCTCTTGTGTGCCTTTTTTTTCATTTTAAAAATAATGGCTGTGTAGAGTCTTTAATTTTGATGGAAATATCTAGCTGGCTTTCACACGGTGGTGTTTCATTAGTATTTCATTGTTGGGTCAATGTGCCCATTATTTGTTTTGTTTTGCTCACTGGTTGCACTTTTTGTACTCTGCTTTTTCAGTAACTTGCACTTTGCACAACAAAATGCTCAACAGCTTACCCCAATGGAACATCATTGGTCAGAAATGACATTAAATGGGAGCAGAGGACCACAGGGACCTGTGGCTGGAATGGAAGGGAAGGTGAGGGAGCTCATTCTCCTCCATTTATCACCAAATATATGCTCTCTTTCTCTGAAACATGACCTGTAAGTTAGGCCTTCTAATTAGAAAAAGTAATTAAAATTTGAAGCAGGGAGGCACCCAGGGCTGAGCTGTCCTTGGTTTTCTCCCATACTCTGAGCTGTCAGTGAATAGCGAACAAAAATTTGCTCTGAGCATTAAACATCTTTCAGATGGAGAAATTGCTGGTGAGAGGGAAGTGTGTGTGCCTTGCCATGCTGCCTCCAGACCCTGGCTGGAACTGGGGCTGCATGGTGTCGTACACAGGGTGTAGGTGTGCACATGCAGCCATGAGGGAGGAGGAGTATGAGGAGGAAGCAGAGGAAGAAACCCTCTTCCCTTTCGTACCCCACATGCAGAAGAGGCAGTGCTGCGAGCAGGAGAGAGGCACCAGAGCTAGGGGTGGGAAGGGGAGACAGAGGAAGCAAGGGGTCACTGAAAAAGCCCAGTGAGTGTCCCATTGCTAATTCTGTGCCCTGTCCCCTGCAAAGCTGCCCCCCCAACCTGTGCCACCCAGTCATCAGACCCCCCAGGAGGTGCTGTGGTCAAAGGTGCCTGCCGAGTGTGGAGTCAGTAGTGCAGGTTTCAAAGAAGTTCAAAACCAAAACACAGTCATGAAGTGGGAGTTTCTGTGCCAAGTGAACCTGAAAGGTTAGTTTACTCTTTAATGAAATTCCTGCTTCAAAGTCTCCCTCTCTTCTCCACCAGGGACCAGTGCTTTCTTTAAGCAATGTTTAGAGGACACCAGTCTGCAAGGGTAATCATCCTCGCCTCTGGCAGGAACGGCTCGTGCACCAGCATTTCTAAAAAGGCTCTCTTTGTGAATAATTGAATTTGTCTCTGGAGTTCAAGATTTCTTTTACTGCGGGACTGACTGTAGCTGTGCTTCCTCCTTAGGTACAGCTTACTGTAATTGAGGCAGAAGAAATGTATTGCAGTGGAGGGTTTTGTAAGCATGACGCATAATAGGGTGATTGCCATGGAAAGAGTGATTTGGAGTGTTTAAAATACCTCCTCCAGTGGCGAACAGATCTACAGAAAATAATTAAAGGATCCCCACTGCCATCCCCTACTCCCACAGGAGGGGAAAAAAAATTAATGCTGCGTGAGATGTGCCTATGCAGTGGGCACAGCCCCTCGCTGCAGTGCACTGTCGGGGACCCATCCTGGATGATATTCAGAGCCCATCTGTTCCTTACAGCCCCTGGGACACTGGGGACTATCAACCATGTCAAAAGCTTGTCTGGCCTGAAAGAAAACACTGTGGTTCACACATCCACTGACAAGGTGTGTCACTTGCTTGGGCACAGCTTCTTTTCCTCTGAAACCTCCCAGCCTTGCAGCGATTTCTGGGTGTGTCTGGAATGGCAGGAAAAACCTGCACATCCCAATTCTGAGACAATCATCCCTGTAGCTTCTCCATCAAGGAAAAGCCAAATACAGATGTATCCTCCCTCCAGCTACCAACGAGGTCCACTGTCCCTGGATATGTTTCTGTGCCTCCTCTCATCCTCGCCTTCCATAACCTGGTGTGTAACATCCAACCGTGGCATTTGCAAAGCTGCCTGTAAGTAACTTTCCAGGAAAGGGGTAGTGGGGGAAGAAACTCTCATAATAATTTACATTGCTGTGAGCAGGACCTCAAGTCTGGCTCCAGGGAAGAGCTGTCTCCCTGCCAGTAGGCTGAGATCAGTGGTGTGTCTCAAAAATGGGTTTTGATGTCATTTGCAGAGGCAGGACTGTGCTGCTCACGCACATGAATGTCGGCAGCAGGGTAAGTGACTATTTCGAGACCTGGGCTTAAGGTAGGAATTGGGGCAAAACACAGCTCTGAACTGAACAAAACTCCATCGTGCTGGGAGGTTTCTTTCTTGTCTGTCTTTAATCACCAAGCACAGCAACAGAGCTGGGTGGCTGCATTCAGCCAGCACAATGAAACATGGCAGCAGTATATTTTTAGGATGTTATTTTAGCGGGGGAAACAAATTCTAAGGGCAAGATACAGTGATCTAGTAACTCAAACAAGCTGCTCCGGGATTTCTGTGTCTCTTGAATATGTCACAGAGCACTTGGGCTGTCTTGTCAATTTGTGATATGTGTTTCAGATCAATAAAAAAGCTCATTTAAAACAAAATACATTCTTTCATGGTACAAAGCTTACATGACCTGATCAGCAGGAGAAGCTAAGGTAACTGCAATCATAAATGAAAATCCAAATTTTAGACTGAAGTCAGATTTTCTTGGACTCTAGTATCTGCAGGTAATCTCTGAGTTCTTTGTGGTCTTTGCTCTGAACTGGAAACCAGAACATATCTCTTTAGTATTTTTACTCCTTTCTGTGCCTGTCAATTACAATGGCTTCAATATTCTCTTAGTGCATTTCCTCAGGTAGAAGAGCAGTGCAAACAATAAAAGAACTGTACAGCAGCATTTTTTCTCCAAGACGTGTGTGGAGCCCTAATGTAGCCTGGCCAGCACTACTAGCTCCAGCTGGAGCCTGTTCAAATGTCACCAAAAGGTTGCATGTGCACAAATTAGGGAAGTGGCATAGATATTGTTTGCACCTGACAGGTCACAAAATAGGAAAATGACCAGAGAGTCTTTCTTTTTCACCTTTTACTTTGTACGTTGCATGCTGGTGGTATGGGGAGCTCCATGGTTAGCAAAAGTTGGCAGTCAGGAAAAGACATCAGAACTCAGATCAGTTGAGGACTCCCTCCTGAGGGAGGGCACTGCTGGCAGAGAGAGGTGTTTGTTTAAGGGACTGTGACACTTGCCTTCTCTTCCCTGAGGAATGGGCTGTAATCGGCTCTGTCCCAAAGCCCAAGCAGTGGGTTGTCCTTGGGCCCCCGAGGATGGAGCTATCAGGGGCAATAAGCCTCCTGCCAATCCGTACTGCAAACATCCACATCGTGAAGAGCCAGCAAATAACATATCCACGCTGTACACGTGAGGTGTCCTGCCCTGCTCTTTTTGGCTTGGGGGAAGGAAGCATGATAAGCAAGAACTCAAACCTGTTTCTTTCTGAAAAGCTGCCAACAGCAGGCCCAATTTGCATGACTTGCCTGCAATGAGATGCTTTGCTGGCAGGTGTGTGCCCAGCTCGTGGAAATGGAGTGTGTTTCCAGGACAGCTCAGAAGGATGTACAGGTGACCTGCAATGGAGACAGGTGACAGGACTGCCAGGAACCATGCTCCTCCACCTGAGGGTGCTGCCATTACCAAAACTGACAGCTGAAGGGCAGTACAGAGAATAACTACATCAAGGGACATTGTCACATGTGATGCTGTAATTCATCAAACTGCAGAAAATAATTAACCTGCTCCTTCTTAGGAAGAAAAAGAGGGAGAAAAAGTGAACGTAGAAACTCTCATTTCAATCTGTTTTAATTTCTGGAGATTATTTTTGATATTTTGCTGTGCTTTTTAAAGATACTGAGTGTAGAGGGTCTAGAAATAGCATATGTGAGATATTTTGAACTAACACATGAAGGAAATGAAGGAAGAAAAAATGTCAGCTTTTTTTTGTATGCTATCTACCATATAATACATATAAAATACAGACTCATCAAGATTGGAAGGGACCTTCAAGAACAAGTCTCACAGCTAACCTGTCACCACCATAATCACTCCTAACCATATCCTCAAAAATTATATATTCAAACTTAGGTACCTGGCATGGTTTTGGGAGTGTGTAAGCCAGTAAACTGCTTACACTGAGTTAGAAAAGGGAAAAGACAAAGGAAAAAATACTAGTTTTCAACATGGGCTTAAAATGTAGGTAATGTTTTCGTCCTAAAGGTTTCACAAGTTGTACTTATTTTATCGCTCCAACAGGAAACTGAGGCTTTCAGTTTAATGAAGCATTTCTTTGAAGTCATGCTAAGTGACTGTGCTGCACATCTGCCTGTCTGCACAGGGCAGGCCCCTTCAACTTCCTTTTCTGAGGGAGCACCAAGACAGCTACATATTCACCAGAACTTCATCAGGTGAAGATGAAAGCAAGGTGGCTCTTCTGTCTGTTTTGTTTGCTCTCAGTGCCCAGTGTCACAGGTAAGAGTGCCAGGAGGACACCTTGACTCAGTTTATGAGGGAGGGTGGTGAGGCGCAGGCTGGGATTAGTGGGTCTCATTAAGGCAAGCTGTAGCTACTGGCGATGATTTTCTAGTTCCTGACAACTTTCTAATAACTCTAGTTATAATGGGCAGCTAGTAAGGAGCAAATGGCTTGTGCTGACTAGAAGATTACTTAATTCAATATGCCTAACTTGCCAGAATAATCACTGAGATGAGCTCACTTGAAGTTAGGGCAATGTATGCTCCTCTCAAATGGGCCAAAGGGAAAACTGCTTTCAATGGGAAAATTAAAAAAACCTTTCTGTCTCTGTGTTACATACATGTGTATGGAGAGAGAGGAAGAATTGAAACACTTCAAGGGAAGGGTAAATGGTACAGCTGCAACCCCTTAAACAGATTCTTCTCTTCCTCTTCTCCACCTAGCCCCATGTGCTGTTAAAGGCTTGAGAAACAAGTTTGTCATTCAAGTTAAACACTCAGAAAAGATGACTCAGGAGGGCTGCATCCTTGTCGGAGGGAGTTTAAACCAGAAGCAATCTGGGGAAAACCAAGAAAAAGTATGATGTTCACAAACTCTTACCCCCACCCCTTCAAAATTCTGACCATGATAAACGTAGGAATACTTATTACCAGCTAGGAAGAACAATTTTGTAGGATACACAGTTTTCCACTAAGAAGGGAAAAACTGCATGTATTTGACTAGCATGGTAAGATGCATCTCAAAATCTGGCAAAGGCTGTTCTTCTTTTCCATATCACTGAGGCAAACTGATTCTAAAAATAAAGGAAAAATAAATCATACTTATATTCATAGAAAATAGAAAATGTCAAACACAAAGAAAGGAATAGAAGCCTCAAAACATGCCCACATAAGAAAGCAATAGCAATTAGAGAAAAATAGGAATTGGGATTTTTTTTTTCCCCGGAGGATTAAATCCTCACTGAAGTCACTCAGAGGGCAAAGTGGAGGCCTCTATGCCCTTTGTGGAAATCAGACACCTAAATGTCTGGGAGTTACTCCAAGAAATTTCAGTTGGAGCACAAGTATGCACTAATGGATACTATTTTATTTTGAAAAACAAAGGTGACATAAAATGAGATAACTTATATTGGGATGCTAGCAAAAAGTTCAGAACACTTTTGCACAGAAGGTTTTCAGTTAAAATAATCTAGTGTGCTAGGCTACTGAGAAACAATGCAAATTAAAACGTTGTTTCTACATATATAACTTTTGCAACTTAATATAAATTACTCAAGTGATTCTTCATACGCATTCCTTATATGATCCTTAGACCTAAGGCAGCATCAGCATGAATATGAGAGAAAAAATGCTATGTGCCTTTTGCCTGATAGTCTGATTGCAAGATTCCTAATTGCTTTTTCCTTAACTTTTACTGATGCAAAACTTGTGGTGAAATCAGAGAGCATTTCCTATATTAAGCTCCTTGGACTAACAAAAATAGTTTTAGTAATTTTTCTCACAGCACAAGACTTGTCATTCAGGCTTATTTTTATTTACCCTCTTACATCATCACATCTCTCAGAATAAAAGTAAAAGATGAGCAGAACACACGCAGCAATGAAACAGCAGAGAATAATGCGGGCCATGGCCATTCAGTAGCTTTGTTCTCCACACATGTAGTCTCCAAGTGTCCATGTCACCCTTCGGTGGACAGGTACCACATCGTAGCCAGCTCTGTGGGGATGTGTCACTCTGTCCTTGTGGCCTTTCCCTGTCAAGCCAGAGCTGAGGGTGCACAGGCTCCCTGCCTGGCTCCTTCCTGGCTGACCTGGCAGAGTGTGGGGCACACTGCAGCACAACTGAGGTTGCCTGACCCTGGCGCAGGTGCCCCAGAGCCCTGTACCCCACAGCAAAGCAAAGCAAAGGATTGGTACCTGGCTTTTTCAAGTAAAGAAGGTGAGCAGTGGGCACTGGCAGCTGGCAGGTCTGCAGGGCAAATTCCCCAAGCAAATATACAGTGATGTTATGATTGACAGGGAGGATAAAATGCAATGTAAATGGAGGGGCAACAAGTCTGTACCTAAGGACAACTGCACAACTCATTTTATTCTGTGGACCCGTATGTCCTTCTGGAAAAGGGACTTTTTGTGTATGGCTCTATGGAAGTGATTGATTACTTGTCTCACTGCAACAACTCCCTCCATAAATTCTTCATCTCCTTGAGTTTGTCAGTGCCCTGCATTCAGGGGTTTGGGGACTGCAAGTCTCTTACTCATAGGAGGGAGAAAGGGATATAAATCAATTTTACTACAACAGCAGCTAAACCAAGTAGTACAGGCTCCTGCTGAAAGCCCCTTCATTTCATCGATCCATTACTCCTTTATATGGCACACTAAGGACTGCCACCTGCTTTATGAAATTAATTGAGGAAGAAACCACACACACAAGAGCAGCTCACTCTGACACTGAGACAGACACTCATTTAGGACATGCAGGAGCTGTTTAATAACACAGAGAATAGCTTCCTCTGCCGAAGCCACAAAGGCAGTGGGCAGGGGGACAGTGCAGGGAATTTGCCAGCGGGGATAGCCCATTTGTTCTTGCAAAAAGAACTAGGGAATAACTAGGCCCAGCTTCTGGTTTATTTATATTACTTGAAAGATTTTTATTTGCGCAGAGGCCCTCAGAGCTCTCATTTCTCTCCCACAAGTGTGACAAGACCTCCCTGGTCTCTTCCAGACACACATGCATTTGCTCTCCCAGTTGTCCTTCTGCAGGCTATACTGGTGGAGATTTGCAGTAAAGCCCCGTGCTGGGAAGCCTGTGGTTACAGTTGTAGCGTCTTCATAGTTGTCTGTGGCTAAGGCACCAAGTCATGTCAAAGATGTCTTAGGAAAAGCTTTGTTTAAACACTACTTGCACTGAAAATGATCCTGTTTGTTTTTAAGGCCAGACTTCAGATGTCATTACCCAGAGAGAAGTGGTCCATGCTCTGCCAGGTACTGATGTGACCCTGGTGTGCATGTTCCCAAAACCGCACACCACCCACATAATACAGACACAGTGGTCCAAGATTGATGACAGCCCGTCTACCAAAATTGCTGTATATCACCCCACTTACGGCACCCATTACTTCAAGTTTTCTGCGGCTCCTTACAACTTTTCAGTGTCTTTCAGCATGAGGAAGTGCTGCGGCGGGGATGATACAGAGTCCTCGTGTTCCACCAATCCAAATGCCACGTCTGAATGCAGTTGGTGGGCTCTGCATCTGAAAAATGTTACCATGTCCCTTAGTGGGCAGTATAAATGCACTTTTGCTACTTATCCATATGGGACAAAGGCTGGACAAATTCAACTTATTGTCAAGGCAGAAGGTAAGTGATTGTGAATGAGATTTTCCTGTTTCCTAAAAGGGTGGGGGAAAATATCAGGATAGATGAACATTTCTTGGCAGGTGATGGTGACTTGTTTGGGATTTACATTGGTGCCACTGAATGTTGCTTATACAGTTTTCTATTTACCAGCCACTCTTTAGCTGTTTTATCTAGCTTCTCATTAGGAAACCCTATTTGTTTGGTGGAATACAAAATTAGATAGTAAAGTAAAAAAAAAGGAGGTGAGGTGGGCAGTTTCTGCATTTTCATTTTGGAGAAACATTGTGGAGGAGAGTGGATGAGCAGCTCAGGATATGGTGGGACTATGGATGTTGGATCTTCAAACCATGTTGAGCTACTGCTGTGGGCGTGTGGCACTGGGCACCAGAAGCAGAAAACATCCTTGTCTGAGTGAGGCTGATGGCTGGCATCTGCAGGGCATGCTGGGTGTTAGCTCCATGGAAGGATGTGTGTCTCCACCACCAAAAACACACTGGAGCGAAGTGAGGAATTGCTAAGGAGAATCACAGGAATGGAATTTGGCTGCTTCTGTCAGCCAAAAGGAAGCTGGAAAGCAGCATGACTACTCTTGGTAAGCCTCAGGAGAGACTGTGAACACTAGGGAGGATATTTAAACTATCCTGGTAAAGGAACAAATTTATTTAAATCAGATGAGAATGCATTTGACTGCAAATTAAACAACAGTGGCAACTGTCAGTACAGCAACTTTGGGAAGAGCTATTTAGTGTCAGCAGTGAGAGTAAAAGCTCAGACTGCTGTGAAGATGGAACTTGGCAGGGGTGTTGAGCAAGCTTGTTGTTGTGCACATGGGGAACTGGATTTAATGACCCCAGAAACCTCTTTCTGACCCAGGTTTCTGCTAACAACCCAAGAAAGATTAAAGTAAGTACAGCAAACCTGGCACTGTTTCAGTTCAGACCTGCAAGGCCAACGTGCTCACTCTGTGCCCAGGGCTCTAGACACAGCAGACATTCAAGAGGTAGGAGCAGGGTGGGTGCAGGTTATTTTAGGGGTATTTTAGTGATCTCCCACTGCCCTTTTACCTGCATCATAAGGCCAGACTGGTAGCCCCCATGCTGGATCATGTTGCTCCTGTAGCAGAAGGAGGTCCTGTGCAAGACTCATTTTCAGGGATGTTTAACACCGATGGCCCCTGCATGGCAGTGGCTCCAAGCATTTTGGTGCTGTTATCCTGGAGACACATCCTGGACAACCCTGCGGCACCCTCCTGCCCTGATGAACTTGTAGAGGCAAGTGACAGCTGGCACCTCTGCCACCTCACAGAGGATGGGTGTGTTTAAACAGTGCACACTGGATAACTGTGCCAAAGATGAAGCTGCCACTCTACCCGCTGTATGGGGGTGTGTTGTCGTAGGCTACACTTGGAATTTTCCTGTGCCTCACAGGGCAGAGGGATCAAGGGCAGTGCAGTGAGGTTCAAGCCATGCTGGTAACCCCGTGAAACCCTCCCACACTTCTGTTCTTCATGCAAAGTTTCTCTGGCTCTTCCTTAACAGAGTAACTGTGCTAATCAGGCATTGCTTCTTTTCTCTTGCCCTTGGTTGATACGGACAGGTCCAACGCTGTTCTTGCTGTCTACAGCGTGGGCAGCTCTTGTTCATATCAGCAGCATTGTGGTTTTTTTCAGTAACTACCTGATGTAGCAAGCTGTGCTACTGACGACTGCTTGCTAGAGTCTAAATATTGAGTTTGCTACCTTTTCCAGGTTTGTATTTTAAGGTAACCAGATCTTTTGCAATGAACCACTTCCACTCAAAAGGCAAAAAACCTTAATCCAGCCAATGAGTGGGATGGATAAAGGTGATATTCTATGATGAAGGACAGTTTTCATTTACATCAAAGTGAAGTGAATCCAGATCCACTCACCTTGTCAAAAGCCCACAGAGCAGCAGGCTTTCATAGGACAGACAGACAGACACAGAGGACTTTAGCCAACAGGCTGTTAATGAAGATGGGAGTCAGAGATGGGAGGGGGAAGCAAGCAGCTGGGACATGTGACTGTGAGAGTAGGCAGAAGCTGTTTCCAGACTGAACTCCTGGGCTGACTACTCATCTCCATACTTGTTGTATTCTGCACAGCACTTTTGCATGGGGATTTGTCCCAGCAAAATCTTCTGTACAGTTTTGTTCTTGGAGAAACTAGAGATTTGCTTGCTTTGTCATTTCATTATCCTCTCTGCACTCTCCAGCCCTGCTAGGGCTTCTGCACTTGGTGTCCTGCTGCGAGAGCTGGCTCCTCAGGTTCTGGGCTCTCCTGGACAGTGTGGGGAAGCTGCTTCTGCTGCAGGCTCTCCCGGGCACAGCTGTGGGCACTGCCTTTCTTCACGCCTCCGTGGCACAGGCTGCACGCTGGCACCGCTGCTCTGTGCCTGGGTGCCAGATACACAGGAAGTTACAGTCACCAGAAAGCCCCTGCTGACAAATAACATAACAGTCTGGGACAGCTGGATATTCTCACTCCCCTCAAGATAAGAAATGAATGAAATACATATCTGTTCTATCTCAACGTGCAAGCCAGAGCTAACAGGGGAGCAGAAGCAGAGCTGAGGCGTTTCCCTGTGGCGTGTGCTGATGCCTTGCCTCCAAGGAAGAGGGAAGGCAGGTTTTAGGGCAGGGAGGATGGCAGGGTGCACCACACCCCTGCCTGCCCTGTGGCCAAGGGTCAGAGAGGTCACTGCTGACCATGGCACTCACACCCATCACCACTGCTCTTCCTGCTTAAATGCACACATGCACACTCACAGACCCCACATCTGGACCACAGCATCAGTGTTCACTGCACCACTCTGCCCAGCCTCCACAGCTGGATGGAGCCCTGGATTGAGAATGGGTAGGGTAGGAAAGGGTGAAATGTCTTTTAAAATGGATGAGAAATGAAAGAGTGACAAGTTCTGTGGCAGTGGGCAGGTTGGAGAATAACAAAAGGAGCACTTACACTGAAAAACAGGGTTAATCTTAACCTGACTGACATGCTGAATAGCTTGCTTAGTGAAAAGAAGGTCTGCAGATATCTCCAGAGAAAAGGAAATAGAGGTGCACAAAATTGATGTGAAGGTTTATTGCTACAGAAAAAAAAAATTGTAAGATAAAAACTGAAGCTTCAAATTATTCTCAGATCTGAAAGGAGACATCGTGATCCTGCAGTTAAGAAAGGCTTTTTTAAGAATTGCCAAAAAGTTCAGGTAATGCTGTGAATTGAATCATGAAACTGTAACTAGAATCAGATGCAGGGCTTTCACTTAAAAAATGTGTCTGTGGGTAATGGTTGAAAATTACAGTTCCCTCCTAAACAAAAAAGTACCTGTTCCTTGAACAGAAGACTACTAAATGTTGGTTTTCAAATCATGTTTCTGATTTTCCTTCTTGGGCTTTTTGTTGTTGTTGTTGTTGTTCCAATGATAAAAGAGGAGAGGCACTACCTGAAGAAAGTGTGGTTAAACGAGACTTTAGAAATTTCATGCCTTGAGGACATGACCTCTGAAAATTTGTCCACTTATCCTTTGAAGTGGCTGGTGGTAAGTACTTCTCATCTCAGATATAAAGTTCAGAAAGAACTACATGGTATTTTTGCAGATTGAAATGAAAATGTTCTACACTACTGTGTCCTGCAGAATCTGCTAAAAAGCTCATCAGTCATGTTGGACTGTGATAATAAAGGGAAAATGTATAGACATAGGGTTGCAACATATACACTACAAATAATAGCTGTTAAAGAAATAAAGAGGAAAAATTCCATCTTAATTGCTCTGAATTTTTCAGGAGCATATACAGAGCAGATCTAGGAAAAGCGGCTAATGTAACAAAACTAAAATATTTCTTCTGTTGGATTTCCAGCGAGTTTTTCTGGAGTGAAGCTTTAGTATCTGAAAAATACATGGTTACTGTGTAGGATAGTGAGACATCAGGCTGCTTTGAGATAGAAAAGAAAGGTACTGACTAATGTTTTTGGTTTTGTTAACCTCTGTGTCACAGATGGCACTGAAGATATGCAAACCCAGTTATCAAGCTAACCAATGAAAAACTATTTTAAAGCATTTTCTGTGAGATATGAAGCTTGCTATATTTTAGTACTTTATCTCACTTTCTGGATAAATATTTATATGTATGTTTTAATGTAACCTTTTAGGGGTCATTTCGGTGTGTGGAGATAAGTATCAGTGAGCAGTGTCCTCGATCTTTGCCTGTTCATTTACATATGTTGTCACTGAGGAGCTGTAACTGTTGAGGGTTTCCTTAAAGGTGACTTTCAAATATTTTAGGTTTTTTAACCTTTTGTCCTGGTTCATTATCTATTTAGATCTCCCTTATGCAGGTTGTTCTTAATATTAAAATTTTAAATCTTTTTGTAGAGAACACCCTTATCCTTACTACTTCAGTTTTGCTGGTTCACTCTCCAAAGTAGCAGAGGAAAGGGAAAAAAACCCCAAAGGTCAGCACAATGATATATGTGGGTCGCCATGCATCATACAGAGAAAAGCTTGCAAATATGTACTGAGGCACAGATGTCCAGGACATGCTGGCTGCACTTATAGCTAAGGGTAGCTGCCACACAGACAATAAGGGGAGATAAATTTTAGTTACTATTATCAGGTTTTTCTACTTAAAATTCTTAAAGAGCAAAGTTTTCCTTGAAATTTCAGTCATATGTAATATGTATGGGATGTTCAGCATAATTTAAAGACTGCTGCAGTGAGAAAGTATCTCTGTTGCTCTCTCTGCAGGCTACAGAGATCAGGACTCACCAGACACAGCTATTTATTCCATATTTTATTGTCAAGATGATGACTGCTTTTGGTATTGAAGTTCTGAGAGAGAATATATTTGGGAAAAAAGCCCAGATGTTGCAAATGTCCACTTACTGCTACACAATGTGCAAAGGAAGCTTTTCATAGTGGGAATAGGGCTGGCTTACAAAAATATTTCTCTGTGTGTGTGTTCAGACTTCACCATTCTGTGGGTTTTTCTGTACACAGGGTGAAAATGGCAGGGAAGAGGAACTTGTGACCAAGGAGCCCTCCTGTCCTGCTGTGTACAGGAACAGCAGCGCGCTGTACGGGCAAAGAGTCCTCCTGGGTTTCAACAATGCCCTAAAGGTTTCTCCCCCCAAAATCACTGATGATGGCAGAGTCTTTTCCTGCCACGTGCTGTACCATCCAGAGAGAATCCAGAAGAGCAGCACCACTGTGAGAGTATTTGGTAAGGGGCTTATGCCAACTGCCTGCTGCCTTGCACTTGGAAAGCTGGCACTCCTGTCTGGTTCTGAAGGCAATAACTGTTGAAATATACTGGGGGTTTTCTTTATGTAAATGTATTTACCTTGTCATTTTTTCAGCTGCAATGAGGTAAAATGTAAGAAAATAACTCTGGAGTTCTTAGAAGAATTTGAGTCCATTCCTTCCATTTCTGGCATGAAAAATAGTAGATTCATTGCATATATATCAACCTCACTGCTATGCATGCGGCCAGTATCTTACCCTGACGTGTAGGCTTATGCTGGGATTTTATGGGTTATGGGGAAGCACACTGGTCATCAAGATCTCCATCTCCCAATGGCCAGGCTGTCTGTGGTTAGGAAATCATGGCCAAAATTTAGTAAGCAAAGACTACTGTTGTAGCAAAGTCACATCCTCAAAGGCATGTGACATTCAACTGCTGCCAGAGGCTCTGGCTCTGAAAATGAGGGTCCTGGTGGGGGTCTCAAACTGGTCAGGAGTGGCAGGGCCTGTGTACTGCAAACATGTTGGCTGGTATTTCATTCTGTAAGCCTTCCCCATTTTTAGTTACTTGCCTTGTTCTCTTTCAAGTGGCTTAGGAACTGCTCTACAATTACAAAGGTACAACAGAATCCGAAAATTCCTGCCCACTTGAAAACCAGGCAATATTTTCTTTTTATAGATCAGTTGGTGTGATCTATTTCCAAATCTCCTGAAGTAAATGTTAAACAGTGGGCCTGTCAACAGTCCCTTGACTGTAACTGATTGTCCAAGGAAGCCCACAGCTTGAGGATGGCATGACTATTCAAGGCTGATGCTCTGAATTCAAAGAAAGGTTCAATAGGGAGCAGCAAAAAAAAGCAAAATGTGTCTGGAGGCTCTTGGTCACTGATGTAAAAGAAATAAAAATAGAACCTAATGATCTGAAATCTCCTCTTGTGTTTGCATGATTCAGACACTTTTTAAAATCAACATTTCTCAAATAGCAACAGTGTTACCTGGGTAATCATTCGAGAATACTAACATACTTGAACTCTCCTCCATCACTGCTGATGCTCTTGCCTAGATTTGTGTGTCTCAGCCTACGAGGTTGCTTTATTTGACTTTTTCTCTGAATTACTGGGAGATGTGTACTTAGCTGTGTGTGAGCCCACATCAGTACAGCAGGGTAGAGAGGCAAACTAGAGAAAGCAGCTGTGGCCCATGGTGGTGAAGTGTCTGTATCTCCCAGTAAGGGCTGGCTGGCTTTGGACCAGGGTGCTGTGCCACCTCGCAGGGGTCCTGAGGGCAGAGCTGGGTGCAGGGGCTCCCTGAGAGCCCTGAGGTTTGTGGTGGTTGCTGAAGAAAGTCTCTCAGCCCTCAGGCAGGTAGAGTCCACCTCTCAGAGGAAGTGTGCTTTTGTGCTCCAAGCCCTTTCATGTATGTATTTTGCAGGTAAAATAACTATTTTGCATCCTGTCTTACTCTTCCGTTACCATTTGCTGAAGTCATGCCACTTATGATTGCACCATCCCAGCCTTTCTCCATTTACTCTCTTGTGCTGCAGCAGGAGAAGAGACCAAGAGCAGAGGGCTCAGAGCCTCCCACAAGCCAGCCCACGTACCTGTGCAGCACTGGGAGAGACACTGCCCAGAATAATCCAGCACTCTCTAGGTGACATGTGGGGACAAAGAGCCTTTTCAGATGACAGCACCTCTCTTATTCCTTGTGCTGACCAGAGAATAAAGAAATGAGTATTTGTGTTCTGGCAGTTAGACCCAGCCTCAAATGGATGGGGCAGAACCTGAAGATAGTGCATGAATACAATGTCAGCAGCACCTTATGTTGGTTATGTCTGTCATCCTGGCCATTAGCAAGGACACAGCTGGGGAAAAAATGCCAGTTGAAAACCGGGGAGGTTTCCAAACCATCTTGGCAAGCCAGCATCTCCCCTGTCACCCAAACACTCATGCAAGTGAACCCCACAGGCTGGATAGCTGGAAAGTAGGGCAGGCAGCTATTGCAGCCCAGAGCTGTAAAGGACCGGAGGAGCAGGAGGAGGAGAGGGCGCCTGTGGGAAACTCCTCATGCACGATCCCTCTGACAAATGCTTCAGGCAGGGCTAAACACAGCAGAGACAGGCCAAGTCTGACGGGTGCCAATGGTGTTCCCTCACAGTTGTTTGAGGTGGCCTGAGTGGGGCTGAGAATTGCACCGGAGAGGATAGAGAAGGCATGAAAAAATCTCTCAAGGAAGTTGAGAGTTTTGGTATGTTGAGTAAAAACAGACATTCAAGATAGCTTTTTTTAAGAGAGTACTTTTTGGACTGAGATACTTTAAAATATTTCTCCTCTAAGACAGAGTTCTTTTAGATACAAGTTTCTGTGAGAAGGTATGGCCTTTTCATGTCTAACTTTGCCAAATATTGATTTCTCCTTTTTTTAAGAGTAAAAGCTCAGCAGCAGAAACTACTGAACTAAATATTGAATTTCTGCTAGATCCAAAACACTGGTAAATATCCTAGCAAGACAAATGAATGTCAAGCTGTTAACAGGGGCTGAGATGTTAATTGGAAAAGATCTATTAGACCATTCAAAGCTATGCATGAGAGCTGCCTGCCAAAACAGTTACCCAGCAAACACATCTTCTGAGAAAGCAGAGGACAGCGCTCAATACAGGTGTGGAAAAGCATACCCATTCTTGTCAAAAAAACAAAAGGAAGAGCATGCACTAGACCAGACATCATTTAGCCTCCCAGCCAACTTCTGCAGCAATTAGAAGATCCAGTTTACCAGACTTTTCCCTGTATCTTTCTCCGTATGGCTGTCTTCTGCCAGCGCCACTACCATCTGTATAGTTTTGGCAAGGAAGAAACAAGAATGAAATCTTAAGACATTTATTTTCTGATAAGAAGAACCTATAACTGCTGCCCCACCCCACCCCCCAAAAAAGCAGAACAACCCAAAACCCAGAAGAGAAAAAAAAAGGAAATTCCACTCGAAAAAGTACCATAAGTCCAGGCCATGATAATTAAATGTAATTCATGCCCAGGCACAATCCATCAGTAACATCAGGCAGAAAAATGGAAATTAAAGTCAGGAGCGTTCTTGGTGGATTAGTTGTATAAAACAACAGGGAAGCCTGAATAGTTCACCTCAGGGGGGAATGTAATTACCTGAGGTGGTCCTGTATCAATTAAAAGGGTAAGAAAAAGAGAAAATTATTTTAATGATAGAGATTAAAATGAGGTTTAGGTTGGAAAGATAAAGAATTGTGGATCTCCCAAGTAATCGAGGGAGTGCACTTGTTTCCAGTCCAGTTTCAGGGCTCAGAAAGGGCCAGATGCACACTTTATCTGAGGCTTTTGAGATTTGCTATGTATTAACACAGTTTCAATGGTCCTTACTTAGCAAGTCAGTCAATATTGCTCCAAACCAGGCATCCCAATGGCTAATTTAGAAATGCCAGATTAGAGAGGCTTACATTACCTGATAGCTTTAATTTATACAGTCAGCTGTGTCCAGAACCAAAATGCTGCAAAAAGAGGAGAAAAGAGTTTTTCATTTCATGTGGATGTGGTCATCATCTGCTGCTCTGCTGTGAAGGTGGGCTCTGGGCTTCCTGGCAAGGCAGGAAGCATTTGTGGTGGGACACTGTCACGTGTCTGTCCAGGTGACAGCATGTGGGTAGCTGACACCCAAAATCAATCAACATTTTGGGGGCCGATTCATTGGAGCATGGGAACATTCTTTGGAGATACCTTTGGCAAGCACACAGAGGAACCAGCAACTGGGGTGTGGTTGCTTTCATGGGGCTGGGAAGGGTGGCTCTGCTGCCAGAGCTGTGACTGCAGGATGGTTTCAGTTTGTTTCCCCAGCAAAGCCACCCAAGCCTGGTTGAGGTAGGCGGTGAAATACATCATGGATCCTGCGGCAATAGCTGCTGATACAGGCTTGTAAACCACTTCCTCGACCTCACATTGCAGCTGTGCACGATTTTATCTTGCTTGATATGTGACTGGAGGTAGGATTTACTTTCCACTCTTCTTATGAAACAAGGCTGATAAGTGTTATTAGAAGCCGTTACTGGGATCTGTAGTGTCCATTTCACTAACACATTTATGTTTGCTTTCCAGCTTACCCTGAGATCTTCATTAGCCTGCAGGAGGGCACCGCACAGAAGGTGAGCAATTTTGGAGCAAAGAGTGATGCCTGTGACTGCCAGAAGAGCACTCCAGCAGGGCCAGGCAACTTGAGCTGAATCAGGCATAGGAGGGACCTCCAAACTGACCGAACTCATGGGGCACCAGGCAAGGCAATGAGTTAATGAGGTGCTCATGCCCTTTCCTCTGAGCAACTCCTACCCCCACAGCAGTGAGCACAAACTGGAGCTAACTAAGGACTTCTCTGTTGTGAGGGCCTCTCTTTCAGTTTTGGTAATGGCAAAACCTAAAAGTCTGCTGAATTGCACCGGCTAGGCTTGGCATAAAACATATCTATGGCTTATACTGCAGACTAGCAAGCCCCTCTGGCTACTAGCTATGGTGCTTTGCTTCCTGCTCCATCTCTCCAAGTTCAAGCTTTTGATCTGCAAGTATCTCAAATTAAGAAGGTCTTCCTTGGAAACAGAGCTTGTGGACAGGCAGAATCTTGTACTGCCCATAACCACCCACTTCACGCAATCCATGAGTCAGTTGGTTCTGCAAAATGGTATCATTTTCCTGGTGACCTGTTTCTGGGTGTGGTGTTGGACAGTGCAGGCTTTTGTCTGCACTACCCGGTTGAACAGAGCAAGGAGTGCTGCCATCATGGGACTGGGCAATAGAAACTCCCCCAAGAGCCTCTGTCTGTTCTTCACCTCCAAACAAACACCTACTCCTTTACTTCTTTTTTCTGCTTTTTCTTGCAGGGCTTAAATCTAGTGAGGATATCAGATTATTATTTCTTCATAGGAATAATTTATAAAATATTATGACCTAAAAGTGACTGAAAAATAAGGAAATAATGAAGAGGAAAATAAGGGAAAGCAATTACACTACAAACTCATGTGCTGTTTACCATGGCAGGGAAAGAGTTTCAGCTGGGTAGTTTCAGTCTTTGTACTGAATGATTGACTTCTGCTGGCTTCAATACATCAAGCTTGCTTTCAACTAAATGTAGGAACCACTTTCTTTGAAAGAGGGAGCAAGAGGGGTTTGTGCTACATGAGTAGTACATGCTTTTCTCTTCTGTTGAAAAGAACAAGGCCATTTCTCTTATAACCATGTTTAGTACTTAGCAGTGTCATAACCTGCTAAATAAACATAATTGGGAACATCCAGGCAGCATGAGGATGAGACCTCTCATCCTGCTAGTGCCCTACCCTTCATCCAGCCTTGATATTAAAGTCCTGCCCATCTATTGTTTGCTGAGAAATTAAATAGAGCAGAAACACAGATCTTGGGAACAACTGGCACAGAACCAGGACTACTGCATCTAAAGCATCCAATTCCTTGTGATTTCTGGAAATCTCTTACATCTTGTGTCTGCTACAAAGGTATCTAATTTTGTATATTCAACATATCATTGGGCTAGGCAGTCTTTTTCACGGTATTATTTTCTTTATTTGCCTAACGAAGGAAGTATTTACATGGCAATCAGAAAGTGTCTCATTCTCCTCACACACCATGCCCATTACCAATCCCAATGTTTTTCCATGTGGGTGTTTGTCACTGGGGGCAGGAGAGTGGGGGTCACTTTACATCTCTCCAGCCACAGCACAGGACTGGAGGGGGTTGGAGTCCTGACACCCAGGGCAATGGGGGTGTCCCTGGGCTCTCATTCAAGAGTGTCCACAATCAGAAAAATGAGAGGACTGGGAAAGAAACACAATAAAGAGGAAGATAGTGCTTCCTTCCAGAGCAGGACTGTGAGTAAACAAGCACTGTCTGTACAGGAGTTTGGAAGCTGGCAGCCAGGAGGGAAGTGTTGGAGGCTCACCTAACATACATATATGTGTGTCTGTGTGTCTGTGTGTCTGTGTGTCTGTATATATGTATATATAGGTGTATAGATGTGTATATATATCTCTCTCTATATATATGTAACCTAACAACTGCCTTTTGCTGCCCCACAGCCTAACGTGAGCTGTGTCGTGAGGAAGGCGTTTCCCAAGCCAAGCCTCCTGTGGTACGTGGACAGAGTGAGCCTGACGAAGCAGCCTGGAGGTAAAGCAACCTGTCCCCAAGAAAACAGCACAGCTGCAGGATGTTCCCAGGGAAAGTCCTGGCTGTTACCCACTCCTGCCACAGGGAACCTGTAGGCGTCTCTCTGGCTGAAGCACAGAGCACCAGGCCTCCTCAAAGGAAACAGCTGGCAGACAGCTGTGACCAGAGCCCCCTGCAATTGCCAGGGATGGGAACTACGGTTTGGCACGACCACACCACTCTTGCCAAATCTTTGACAGTGCCTCAGAAAAGAAACCTGCGGCTATATGAGCCTGCTTTCCAGTGCCAATATTTTGCATGGCTCTGACTTATAGTTTAGAGTGTAACAAGAGGGTCTTTTCTTTTTTTTCCTCTCCCCAAGAAATTTCTGTGGTCCAAGAAGACTTGCAAGACAGTGAAGGTTTCTATGAGTTGAGATCAACGCTGATGATGCATGGGACCCATGAGACACATAAGACATTCTCATGTGCATGTCTGTATCCATTCCCATGGAATGAAACAAGGAATATTTCATCAGAAGAAATATTTGTTTCCTTTGGTACGTTTATCATAGATAGGACACATCTAAAATGTTAAGAACACCAAACACATGTATTCTCTGTTATTTAAAATACTGGAGAAATGCCAAGATTATAGAAGCTGTATTGTACAAGTCGATCACACAGTTTGAACTCTCTGGCAGGTTTCTTAGCTCAAATCTTTCCTCAAGACTCTAAATGAGCTAAGAAACTCCTGCACAAACAGAAGACACTTGTTTGTTTAGGCAGAATCTTGCTGTACTTCCCATACCCAAAAATACTCCAGCATAGCCACACGGCACCAGTGAGCTATTATAATCATGTGTTTCTCACTGAGCACTCATGGCTCCCTGGGAAACCAGCTCCTCAGACTCAGGGCTATGTTATACAACTTCAGTAAAACATGCAAAAGGCTGCACCGCTGTGGATGCTAGAGAAACTGCCCTATAATTTGTGCTGTAAGAATTGGCTACATGATTAGGGAAGTGGGGAGAAATACTGTCCTGCTTTTCTGGTGAAAGCGGGAGACTTGGCGGTACAGTTTTCAGCACCTCTGAGGATGCAGGGTGACAGGTGAGAAGAGCAGACAGATTTCCTTTAGCACCCTCTTGTGCATGTCTCCTCCTCAGGTGCAAATGCATATTTATACCTTTAAAAAAATTTTTGATTATGTATGCTCCCTGCTGCACAGACAATATGACTGAGCTGCTGACCCCTTAGCAGCATCTAGGGGCACATCACCTACCGTGGAAACTACCTGCAGCTCAGCTGGGTTCTCTTGTGCCTGTGTATATGCCTATCGGTATGTTTTTCCACAAAGCAAGACTGCAGCAAAAGCCACAGCTTACTCCTGTGGAAACATAGCTTCAGAGGGGAGGGAGATAAATCATAATTTTTCTCAAAAATGACTCATTTCCCCCAATTTGCAGTTTTCTGGGAATGTATTCACATCGAAGGGCTGTCAATTAAAGCAGTCTATGTTCTTGCCTGCAGGCTATGCTAATGCTAAGATAGATCCACTCTGTATAAAAACGTTAGAGTATTTAGATGTGACAGAAAGGAAAGAATTACATTAGTTCTCAGCCATGCCTTCTGCGAAGGTGCACATTATGACACGAGCCCAAACTAAATTTTCAGCTTTTATAACTACTTTTAAGAACGGCTTTAATCTTTCTCTTTTTTTTTTTCTTCACAGACAATAAGTCTATTGAAGCCTCAGCTGAAGTTTTTACTACCACAGTTTCAGATGGTAGGATAAATTAGAGAATAAAATAACTTGGGTTGTGTTCGAGGTGCATTTATAAAGTTCTAAAGCTGTTGTAGCATTTACTACCCTAAGTGGGTAGTAAGGTCCCCCTTTCTGCTGCTTTGACTTCAGAGAAAATACTATAAACCAATATTTTGGTGATGTAATCTATCATAATTAAGACCAAGCATAATTAAACCCCAGCCTTGAGGGGCACCTAATGTTATTTGGGATGCTTTAGCTGGCATTTGAACATAGCTCTTTTAGTACTGAACTAATAATTAAAAATAACAGCCCTGCTAATGGAGGTTCTACCTTCTGCTTAAGTACACAGCCAAGATCTTCAACACTTTTTCTGTGCTAAAGAACTGATAGATGTTTCTTA
Source organism: Platysteira castanea (assembly GCA_013397175.1). Taxonomy (NCBI): domain Eukaryota; kingdom Metazoa; phylum Chordata; class Aves; order Passeriformes; genus Platysteira; species Platysteira castanea. The sequence continues at coordinate 326,489 of VYXC01003638.1, read as the reverse complement.
ATTTGTGTAAATTTGGTAAATCCCTGCTCTTGCCCTGCAAGTTTGTCTTATTATCAGCTTATTGCAGACAGATAAATGTTCTCTCCACACCTCATCTGAAGCCTTTTGGAAACATCTCTCCTGGAGCAGCTTGCTCTGCTCCACATGGGAGGCAGCTGCACTTTAGCAGGGGATTACATGAGTGTGTCAGAGAAATGCTGAAAGCAGATGGCATGAAAAAGTATGGGTTTTGTGGGAAAAACTTCTGCAAGTGCAGGTTGTGGCAGGCCCTGGGGGCTCAGCCAATACCCCACTGGGCACCAGAAAACCATCCCCGGTATTGGGGGACCCTGAGAGAAGGAGACGTTGTCCTCTGCTGGCCTCTGCAAGGTGATCTCTCAAAGGAACCCTAGCAACTTGCATCAGGCCACCACCCTGCTTCACCTTGCAGAGTCTGTAGAACCCTCTGGGAGCCAGGCACATCTCAAAGAGCCCCACTGCTCTGGTTTTTAGACCTGTTGCATCTTTGGTAAGGAGTCCTTTACGTCAGCCAGCCCTGTTAGTGCAGGCAAGGCTAAGCTGAAATGCAAATGGAAGAGCAGCAGCCAAGGGCGGTACAAGTGTTAGCACAGAAAAGCAGCTGGAGAGTGGAGAGTTACCTGCCTACGCTGAGATCCAGTCTGCAGAGGGTCACTCCCACCCAGCGCCCTCCACAGGAGCCTGACCAGACAGAGGTACCTTCTGGCTGCCTTCCCAGAGACGTTTTTCTGATGGAGTGTGTGAGCTTTCATAGATCACTTCCTTCATGGGGAAGACGTAATCCATCCTCCTAGCCTACTCAGGGAGTACTTTGCCTCTCCTGGTGGGAAAAATAAAGAAAGAAAACAGACATCTCAGAATGTATATGCTGCTTGGGCAGGATGGTGTCTCTACAGAGCTTGCCTGTGTGGTTAACAGTTCTTTAATTAGAAGGAATAACTCCCCTTCCTCTCCTCTGAGGACTCAGTGAGTACTTTTCAGTGCAGAGTGTCTCTGAAATTTCCTCTCAGGATTGCAGCCTCTGAAGTGCCTCATGGATGGAGCTCTGCAAGTGCCACCACCAGGTCATAAATGTTATTTCAGCATCTGTGCTAATAAGGTGACTCTCTTTGTTTGGAATAAACCCATGTGATTCATTTTTGGCTTTTAAGTTGAGGTGCCCAGGGCTCCTAAATTTTTTCCCCAAAACCTTTGTTTCCCTAGGGATTTCTCAGCACAGTTACCTCAGGTGCTTCATGTTTCCTCCTGGACTACTTGGCTGAGTTGTGCATGGAAAGATTATTCAGAAATTTGGAAATCAGAAATTCTTGCTCCTGAGCCTTTGAATCACCCACTTTCCTAAAGCAGAATAAACACCTTTCTTATGCTGAATGTTTGCTTTGCTTTGTTACAGACTTTGGTAATTCAACACTTACATCAGCTGTCATGACAGCCTCAGGTAAGGGGGAAAAATACTTTATTTCTTATTCAGTATATGTAGGATCTCTGCTTGACCACTGCCTAAATGTCATGCACTCAGAGTCAGAGGTGTGACTGGGAAGGATCAGTGTGCTCTCGTACTGACAGTACCAGTGTGCTGCTGATTGGGAATTTGTGAGCTGTGAGGTTACCCAAGCAGAGATCTGACAGAAATCTTACTAAAACTGCCATATAGGACAGCATGTAAAATGGCATGCTGAATATTATCTATTATTCCTACACATTTTTATAAAGTGGAATAATATGCCTATAAAACTGTAAATAATTTTGTCCTATTATGACAGACAGGTGCATGTGATAGAAAAGTTAAAGCCACCAGTTTTCCTTGACCCAACAGCAGGGCACATTCCCATTCACTAATTATATAACTAACTCTGTTTTACCAGAGCATGGATATGGAGAATTACATGAAACTATCTTCAGTAATTGAGAGGAAAACTCACAAGAACAGGTGATCTCCTGGGCTTATCTGGCTGTGCCCTGTTGTCATGGACCATTTCGGGCAAGGCCCTGGCTGAGCTGGGGCGCACTGCAGTCAAGTGCATGATCCACCCCACGGCAGCCAAACCAAACCCTGTGTTTAACAGCACAAATAAGCAAAGCCTGCAGCCAGCCAGCAGGAAAGGGTCGGCACTGATAACATCAGCCGTCTGAAAGTGCCCACTGGAGTTGTGGAGTGTGTTTTGAGCATTTAGCCTTAACTCCCACAGCAGGAGTTCTGCTGCACAGTCTGCATTTACCCAACAGCTACTGCAAGCTCTTTGATGTAGGTTGTTTTGGGATTTATTAACATTATTTTCTAAAGAACCTATGGACTAAATGTGATACCGTGTAAACTGTCTTTAGAGCACCAGTTGACATCTGTGGCCTCTCTGGATTTCACAAGTCAAGCAAATTTGGCTCCTGCTTCTACAACACAAGGTAATAAATTGAATCTAACTGTTTTCTCTATTGCTTCAACAATGTAGAAGAAAGACACATAAACACAATAACCATCTTACTTTTTTTGGAGCAAGAAATTTAATGTCCATTGAAGTTCTTTTCCTAGTGCATAACACACTAGGAAGTACACTAACCACTGTCAGTGTAACCACAGTTCAGGAATAAATATATGAGAAAATCCTGTCTTGATTTTATCTTTCTTAATGTTCTGTTTAGGATATATTTGTTAATTTTGGCAACTGAACAGCCATCGAGTGTTATTAGTGTTTACAAAGAAGTTAATTAGTGTTGTTATGGTGTTTACAAAGAACACCTATTGTCTTTAGTTAAATATCATACCTAAATAGGAAACTGGAGGAAGATTGTAAACACAAGGCTTTGGCCTGCCTCAAAGAGTGCTCTTTGGGAGCTGAATCACTCAGCATAAAGCCCTGGGGCTCGCAGAGGCCTGACTGAGATGTGCCAAGGCAGGAACACAGATTCCAGCAGTGCTGAAATGAAAGTTTGCTGCTTCTCACACTGCCTTCCCCATCCCCAAAACAGAGACACTTGCCTGGCTGGCAGCAGAACAGCAAAGTTGCTTGTCCAAGTGGACTGAAAGCCCTTCACAACAACAAAGGCTATAAATCTACAACGCGAACAGAGAGGATTCTCCTCACTGAATTATACAATTTCTCTGCTTGAGGTGATACGAGGTCAAATTCATAATGTGAGGCACATCTGAGCCATTTTTCTTCTGCAAGTAGCCCAGGAAGCAATCATCTTTTAACCAGTGCTCCCAACGTGTGCCAGTCATGGTATGACAACCCTGGGTTAGTGCTTCTCCTCTCTGGCTCACTGCTGGACCTCACGCTGGTGCCACCATCAAATTCTTGAGCAAATCCTCCGGGCTACAGTTGAGACAGGACACCAAGGCCAAGGCTGCTGTTTCAGTCTACTGGTTTGGTTCAGTAGTCATTATTTTCATTATTTTGCAAGTTTTTTATGAAAACCTAAGAGACAGCTGAGAATGGATATGAGGGAAGAGTGCACATAATAGAGGCAAGAGGAGGAAGAGGGGAAGCAAAACCAAGGCTGTTAAAACTGTAGCCTGGTTTTGTTTAGCTTCCACAACAGCTCCCTCACTGATCCAGAGATGCTTAGGTTTTGAGTGATCAGTTACAGCTGCAGTTCACCTTCCCAGGTTTGTTCAGATGACTTGATATTTTTCCAAAAATGAGACAGTTGTTAAGAAAGACGGATTCTTTTTAGTAAACGTGAAAAAGTTCTCTTGGGAAATGAAGGTCTGTGTGCTAGCCACCCTCTGTCGGTGTTTGAATATCAGATAAATAGCTAGCAGAGCTCTAGAAATCTTAGCACTTCAAAAAAAATGCTTAAAGGAAAATGTTAAGTAAGTTGTCATTTGGCATCAGACATTGCAGGTGTGACTCTTGTACTCTCACTTCTTCAAAACTGCCCTTTGCTGGTTGGGAAAACAGTTTTGTTTCACTGGAGCTGGTGACATCCTGTCTAAATTCTGATTTATGTACATTTCTTCATTACTCTACTGGTTTCAGGTCAAAACAAGCCAGTGCACTCAAGCTCCTGAGCTTCAACTGAAACTAAGCTGAAATATAAAAATGCCTTGAATGTTTTGTCTAAGTTTATTTACCTATCTCAGTAAAACTCCTCTTGAGTTTCTAGCTTGTGATAGGCTTTCAAACCAGACACAGCATTGCGTAGTGCATGTCTGAGGGAAGTAGTGGGCTACACCTGTTTGACCTCATTAGTCAGAAAACAGGGAAGAAAGAGGTGGAAAATGAAAAAGAAGTTATATGGTTCCCTACAGCAACTTTTACAAGCTTGTGTGCTTTTCAGCAGGAACACTGACTTCTACCACAGAGGCAAAAAGCTACAGCAGTGCCACAGCATTCACTGAGACTTTGACAACAGCACGTGAGTAGACAATGCATCTCCTTTGCTTCTGTCTCGGTTTGAAAGACAGGTGTCTACCAAAGGAAGGCAGGAGCCCCCCTTGGAATGGGAAATGCAACCCCTTTCCTGCCAAATTATTATAAACTTGAAATTGAGGGGCTTTCAGGCACAGATATGAGAAACAGGAATAACAGTTCTTTTACTAATATATATCTATAACAAAGCAATAATACAGAAACACTGGTTTAACCTGACAGAGTCAGGGTATGACCTGACACCCTGCCGGGCAGGGTGGTGGTAGCAGTCCAGTCAGATGATAGCTGCAGTTCTCTCTGAAGTCGCTCTGTTGAAACGGTGATCTTGTAGACAAGGTCTGGTCCTCCTCGGGAAGTCCAGGGGTGGTTGTGTAGTTCTTGTCCTCTGAGAACCCAGTGGAAAAAGCTGCTTGTGGTGTCCCAAACCTTAGCTTATATCCAGGATGGAAGGCTTGGTTCCTCCCTCTGGGCGGAGCATCTCACAATGGGATGATGTAATTTTATCAGTCATTCGGTGAGACTAGATGGCCCATTAATAGAAGATATCCCCCTGGAGGGAGGATGGGTCATGGCAGAGATAAAGGACTCTGCCCCACCTGGTGTCAACAGCTGGCCCATTAGCAGAAGATATCCCCATGAGTTTACCAGGGATGAGTCATGAAGGAGATGGGGAGCACTGTCCCACCAGTTTTAACAGTTTATGAAGATGGTGATAGAATACATACTTTTGGGCACATCTTACATTGTAACCTGGGACAGCTTCACAGGACTGCAACAGAGGGGTTATGAAGCCAAAGTGCAAGTGTGGCACCAGCTTAGTGAGCGCTGGGTAGCAAATCTACAGTAATCTGGAGCATCTTGCAAAAACCACAGCAGCAGGTCCTCAGGTCCTCAATTTGTGATGCCTTTTCTGAGAGCATTAGCTCTGTGGTGCTTATTTTCAGCTGCTACTTGAGAGCCACCACATTACCATGCAAAAATTATTACTAAGCATGGAAAAGTTGTGTCTGAGCAGAGGCCAAAAGTCAGGTAGAGTAATGTGTACCAGATTTTCAATATTTCACAGAAGCAATTTCCCTGTTGAGTTCCACAGAGTTAGAAGATAAAGGCTTGGGTTTCCAAGCTGTCAAGGATTTGCAGTGGCAAAAGAGAAATGAGAAAACATTTGAGTATCCCGGTTTCATTAGACATATTTATTTTAATAATATTACAATTGAGATAGTTGCTAGGCAAATGTAGTGAGTGCTGAAGGTAGTTTATAGATGAAATAAATTGCCAGAGAAGCTAAATAAAATCACAGAGCAGCAGTGAAATAATGAGATAATGTGGAGCAATAAAGGCTGGCTAATAGAACATTGAAAGACAGCCTCATTAAAGATCAATAAATCAATAAAAAAAAACCCTAGGGTGAACATTTTTTCACTAGTCTTTCCCTTTAGAAAATCTCTGCTCAGCAGTACAAAGCCCAAAGTGACTTTCCTTTTTTAACATCTTGGTTTGCCTTTGTGCTTTTGGAACAGGCAGGGCCTGTCAACGTGCTTTTACATTTGCATGGGAGTCGTCTTTTGGCTGAGGCACAAATGTAGCAGCCGCTTTCCATTTTGTGAATGTATTTTTGGTAGCACTCTGGTGCTGATCTACCCTCGTACAACCCACATCCGTGCATTTATACCACAACCCTGTGACAGCTTCTAATGCTTCACAATTCTGCTCTTGCACAGCTTGCTGGTTGCAATTTTTGCTAAAAGCATGCTGAATTACTCTAGTATTTGCAGGGGATACCGTGCATTGCACCACTCATCCCCACATCCCTGCCACTGCTTCCCTGCACCTGTGCCTGCCTGAACACCAGCTAAGAGATAATGGCCTTGAAGGGTCCTCAGTCCAGCAGCTGTAATTGAGGGCAGTTTCAGAGCACACAGGTACCAGTGAGCCTGCTGAGGCATACACATACCCTGTGCCCTCCCAGGGCCACTAGGCTCCCACAACAGTGATTACCATCATCATTTTGGTCCTGGGATGCTCTAACACAAGCCATTATGTAAATACGAATAAATAGTGCTCATCACAGTGTGCTGTATAGAGCACAGTGCTATCAGATCTCTAAGTGTATATCCTCTTTTTTTGTATATAACTTCGTAAAATACCATGCATTTTACAAATGTGAGATCTGTCATGCTTATTCACGTAAGATCAAGCACCTAATAAGCAAGTAGAAAAGAAATGAATTAACATCCAAAAATCTCAGTGAATTTTTAGAGTGCCCTAAAACTGGACTGATTTTTGCAGGGCTTTTTAATCAACACATATATACATATATATATATATATACACACACACACATACACTTGAACTCTCAATTTCAGTCAAAGCTAGCAAGCATCTCACAATAAAGAGATTTTCTTGGTTCTATCTTGTTAGTCATTTACATCATTTAAAGCGGGGGGTTTTTTGTCTTGGATTTATAAATCGGCAGTTATATCAGAGACTTTCAGGTTCCTCTGTTATTTCATTTGTTGTTTGCATCAGAGAAAGTCAAGGAGTAAAAAATAGCCACAGTAGAGCCTAATGAAATAGACATGTACAGGCTTGTAAGATAATCAAAGGACATGATTTCTTTTTGTGCAAATTTGAATGATTCCACCACTGAATCCCCACATCAGAAGTGCCACGGCAGCTCTGGAAATGCTGTGCCATTGTCTAGTTGAGTATTTTAGCTATTATTTCAGAAGCTGTGAATGTGGAGATGGCTAGAAAAAACAGAAATGTATCCTCATGGAGCACTGATCTTAAACATCAGTAGCTTAACTGTATTAGGAAGGGAAAAAACTGTCTGTAAACAGATGATAGATGATTTTTGTGGTTCAGACAGTACTTGACAGAGGAGACTGAGGTTTTGCTCAGTCATGACAAAGGCAGACTCTTTGTGTTGCTGCTAAGCCACTTAATATCTTTAGGTTTCTCATTACCATCAAAGAGGTAAAAAGCTTATCATTCTCCCAGATGGCTGTGCAGCTCAAAGCTGGCTCAATGCTGGCTTGCTGGAACATCTTAACAAGTGCTTGCTCGCTCTTTCTCTCTCCTCTCCTCTCCTCTCCTCTCCTCTCCTCTCCTC
>VYXC01003638.1:257473-318926 GCA_013397175.1 Platysteira castanea | reverse complement strand
TCCGAACCTCTCCGAACCTCTCCTCCATCTTTTATCTAACACCAGGTTGTAGGCCAAAAATGTAGGCATCTTGCCAAGTGAATTTTTACACCCTGATCCTGGAATTCGATTCCCTGTTTTCAGCAGGGTGAACAACAGTGGGTTCAAAAGACAACCTTCATTTAAAAAAACCCAAGTAAGTTACTAAAAATGTTCTGTGCCCATATCTTTTTAGGTAACCTGTCCTACAGCATCACAGACCAGACAACTTCAGTTACAGGAGGAAAAGATTTGTTTACTACCAGCAGCCTGCTGAACAGTACTGGTGAGACATTATCCTACAAATCCTCTTCTTTCAGCATGCTACTGCAGAAGCACAAAACCTGAAGCATCATGTCCATTTGACATGGGGATTTCAAAAAAAGAGAAAAGAGATGAAAAAAGGAGTCACAGCTACTGCATCCTCATACCACAAGTTGTCACAAGCTTTTGACATTCCAGCCCTCTCATTCCATCTGCAAGCAAAGTTCCAGTGCATGTTTTCTTCCAGCAGCAAAATTTGGCCAGTCACACTCTTGTGCCCCAAGGAAATCTCATGGCTCCTGCAGCGGGGTGGACTGGCCACAGCGCTGGCTGCCACAGGCTGGGTGCCACACCAGTGTGGCCAGCCTTGCACAGGGTGGTGATGCCACCACAACAGGAGGTGACACTGAGGCATATCACCCATGGACCTCTCCAGCACCCAGGCCGCTGCTGCACCCTCTGGCAGCTGGAGGAGGACTGTGCTCCTTCTCTCCTTCTTCTACATACCCAGCACCTGAGGGCATCTCTGTCCGCACATCCAAGGGTGACTGTGAAGAAGGGGGAAGGGGAGGGGAATCCCAGCACTGCAGTGGGGAGAGGCAGCTGGAATGGGACTGGAATGCTATGCTGCTGATAAGAGATCACCTCAAAAGGCAGCTGAGCCCTTGGCCAGACGTTTTGGCAAGGTCTGGTGTCAGTGGTGTGAAAAATAAACCACTGGGAAGGAGGGCTGGGGTGGGCAGATGTGCCTGGCTGCACTGTGAGCTTCTAGCAGAGCAGTTCACAGGGGAACAGAGAAAGCCAATGGTTTTTTGGATGAAATGCTCTCTGGGCTGTGCCTAAATAACCTTGTCAAGTGAACCAGTGGGTGGCTGAAATCAGCTTACACACCCAGTCAGAACAAAAGTGGACTAAGTCCATAAATCAGAGTTGCAATGCTCGGAATTTGGGATCCTCAACCTGGTGATGAGGGGCTGCACCGACACCAGTGCTGTGCGGGGCAGGGAGCAGCGAGCCACAGGCAGCAAACCCGGACTTCCCTCCTCTCTGAGGACATTCACATGAGCTCTGACTGATGTGTCCCTTCCAGGTGACGGGAGGAACACCAAAGCCAGTCGCTTCCCCTGGCCAACAGTGGTAGCTGTCCTGCTCCTCTTCTGCACCTCTCTAGTGGCTTTAGGCATCAGGAAATGGTGTCAGTACCAGAAAGAGATGTAAGTACAAGTGAATGGAGCCACAGGGGTGGGAGGGGTGGCAGAGGGCAGCACAAACTCTAACCCAGCTGTTTGGATTTACACCTCTTCATTTGAGATGACACATAGCACAGAGGGCCTTTAAGTACATGGATCACTAATGCCATTTTTTTCATACAGTATGAAAAGTGGAGTGTTCTCAGTCCTTTTATCTGTTCTGTGGGTTATCTTTAAAATAAACTTTAAGAAAAGAGCTGCAGTGCAGCTTCAGGGTGTAAGGGAAGAATAACAGTCAATTTTTGTCCCCAGAGCCCCCCATTTCTATTAGCCTCCCTGCCAGCTGCTTTTCCTCTCTCATTTTCTATGGTTACTTGAGGACATGTTTTAATGAAATTGTACTTCTAGGGCAGCTCTGTTTGAGTTTTGAATAATAAATGTGAAAGTAGGCTACCCAAAACTCAATCCCCGTCAAAGAAGCGTTGAGTTTGTAATTATTACCAAAGTTTGATTCCCTGCTAAAGCACTCTGAGATCTACTGGTGAAAGCAGTATCTAAGAGACAATTATTTTTAATCTTATTAACATTACTAAAATACTCAAAAAATCATAGTTATAATTAATCACTCATGATTCTAAAAAACCCTCTTGAAACACAACTGCAAATCCTGTATACCAAAGGTAAAAACAGGATTGATTTTTTTAACTGATTTGGGATGGGACCTTTATTTACAAACTGACCAAAAAGAATTATAAGTCCTTAAATATACCTTCAGGGAGCAGTGTGAGCAAAAGGCCTGTGCAAGGGTTTTGAATGGTTCATCAGGACCATGTTCTGTTCTTTCAAAACATGAATTAAGTAAAATTGTGAGGCGGGAGCTGAGAAAGCCAAACAAATACCAGGAGGTGTGCTGGGGTTATAAAACACTCAGACTCAAGGAAGTCACAGAATGTAAGAGCAAATGTCAGACGCTCTTACAATGATTCAGTGCCCATCCACCTCCTGCTGTGAACATTTTGCAACTGTCTTTTATGTGTGATAGTGCATTTTCTCTCTTCTATTTCAGTATGAACAGACCTCCATCTTTCAAGCCACCACCACCTCCAATAAAGTACGCCTCCATGGTGGAGTCTGATGGGACTCCCCCATCCTGCCATGAACTGGAAAACCTGTAACATCACCCACACCCCTTGTGTAGCAGACAGAAGGCTGACATAGTTAAAAGGTTCTGCCTTTAGAACAGTGATTACAGGAGCTTGGTGTTAATGGCCCATATTAAAATTCGGAGCTCCTACATGACATTTGGAAGCTGAGCACTCTTTAGGACACTCGATCCCACGTATCTCTATGTATGCACTTAAGTTAAAACCATCATGAGTGTCACTGTGAGATTACATGTATTTAATTTGAATTGTCATGGGTTATCACAGCTTGGAGTTTTAGTTAAGAAAAAAAAAATCCACCAGCCACGGAAGTGATGTTTTTAGCAAGGTGCTGTTGTAACTTCCTCCAGACCTGACAGAACTAATCAATTGGCTGATTTGAATATTGACAACTCTGTTAAGCCACTTAAGAAGCTGGACACACCTCTGTAAAAGACATAATTAAAGATGAGCAAGCCCGGGAATCGCTCTCTTGCTTCTCGCCCTTGGACAGATAACTGGGGCCCGCTCGGCCCAGCGGGGCTGGGCTGGGCCTGGCCGCTTGGCCTGGTGGGGCTGGGCTGGGCCATGGCCCGTGGCTCTCTGCAGGCCGCCCTCCCCCAGCACGGCCTGGCAAGGTCGTGCCCGTGCCCGTGCCCGTGCAAACCGGTCCCGCTCCGTTAGAGCAGCCCCGCGGCTCCGTGCGGGCCGGGATGGCCCCCCCACCTCTGGTGCGGCCACTCATGTGAGCAACAGAGACAGAGAAGTTCCAGCTGCAAGGCCCAGGCCGGGGTAAGATTAACCCTGTCAGCGCTGGAAGTCCCCCAGAAGAAATGAAACCTGCAGACACCAATCCTCTCCCAGGCCGGAGGACAGGGAAAGGCAAAGGCACGTGAAGAGACACCATGATAGTGACACCAAAGTCAGTGAAGAAGAAAGAGCTGGAGCCCAGAGAGAGAGGAGATAGAGGAGATGCTTCAAAACCTAGAAGCTGAAATTCTTTTGTAAAGCTATGGTGATGGACTATGATACATCAGAGAACCCCTTGTAATTTCATGATAAGCTTGGGGGTGGAGCATTCAAACTGCCACGAGCAAAGTGCCTGTGCTGAAATAAGTAAATGCTGAAGTAACTGTGATTCAGTGAGAAGCCTGAGCAGAGAGAGATAGTGAAGAGGTGAAGACCTTTGCTCCCAGGGAAGAAGAAGATCTCTGTTCCTAGAGACGAAGATGATCCCAGAGATCAGTGAAGAGAACCTTTACTCTTGAACAGCTCATCCTTAAAATAGTACCCCTTAGCAAAGACTGAACCCTCGAAAACAGTTGTGGGGAAAGCTGTAAGTCGAGGGAAGGGACTCACACATGCCAACAGAAACCATCCCGGGTGGCTGTTGTGCTGTGACACTGAAACCACGAGAAGACTGTTTCTGGTGGAAAAGCCCCATAGCATGGGCAAAGGAGACTCCTCTCCCTAAGTGAACTGATGAAAGACTATTATAGAGGTGGTAAACTGACTGAAATAATCCCAAATTTGTGTCTTTATGTTGTAAGTGGGAGGCGGGAGGAGGATGGGGGGAGGACAAGTGTTCTGAAGGTTTATTCTGACCCTTATTACTACTTTTTTCTTTTAGTTCTGTTAATAAACTTCTTTATATTCTTTAAAGTTTGGAGCCTGCTTTGCATTCCTCTTAATTCTTATCTCACAGAAGATAAAAAATGCAAACAAAACCACTACAGTGATCGACTGGGAATTTGCTGTCTTGTCCATGGCAGCAGATTCACACATCACTCTGCCAGCCTGACTGGAGTGTTGAAGCTTGTCCGTCTATTAAATGTATAGAGATGACAGCTCTGCCGTATGGACACCACGGTTACACGGGAAACAGTGGCTGAACACAAGATTTGAGACCTACATGAGCTGTTCTTGCAATTATTTATTTTTATTGTGGACTAACATAACCCAACATATAATTTTCTATCACTGTGAAACCAAAAGAAAGAATCAGCACCATACACAGAAAAACAGCGGGCATCTCTTGGCACAGGATTGCAGCACCGGATCATGAAGAGTGGTTGGTGAGATGAAAGATCATGGTGCATGCCTGGTGCAAGTGTACGCAAAGTCTCAGTTGTCATCGGTGAAGTCACAAGAAAGTCAACTTTGGGCTCATGTGCAGGTCACCTGTGGGCCAGAGACTTAAGGACTCAAGCAAGCCTAAAGATAATGGAAAATTCTAGTCCTTTTGGAAGTGCTATGCCTTTGAAATAGTACTTACTTTTAAGTCTGGTTTTCAGGAATTATATTTACAGTATATATGAAGGAAAAAAGTATTTAGTAATTTTAATTTGGTCTTAATGAGCATCCATCATTTGCTAGCTCCACATTTTCCAAGACCTCAGGGGTAGTATCCCAGGTGGCTCAAGCCTGTGAAAGAGATGATCCAGTCATCCCACTGTCCTGCCCAAGCTACAGATTTCCTTGTACTGACACTAATGAATAAATGATGGTGCAGAGGGTGGGCTTGGCTTGGCCCTCTGCACAGTTCTCAGCCAGGTCAGCAGCTGTGTGATCACCAATGCAAGGCACCAGAGCTGCAGGAGGAGCACTGCTTTTGGCAGCAATTACAATACCTTCAGGCAGCCAAGAAACCGTCCCCCTAAGCTTGTTTGGAAATGTATTGTTACCACACTGGTATTTCTGTAATTAATGCAAATCAGCTAAAATTCAATCATGTCAGGCTTAAAATTGATATTCTGATTTAGGAATGGGATTTGCTTTATTTACTGCTAAACACTGGTCGATGAGTGTCAGGGTTCAGAGCACCGTACTTCCCGGGACTTTAAATTAAATGAATGGCTTACTGGAAAGAATGATCTAACAGACCTTTTTAGTGTATTTTGTTGTATTATTTACCTTATAGTACAAGCAGTTCTAAATCCTTCATCTGTGCTGAACAGGAACACATTGTTTCCTACAAAACTATACCAACCAATGTTAATTTGAGCATTTCTTGCCTGTGTGGTGCTGTAGAACCACAGTGGTTTAACTTTTGTTATACATCGCTGTGAAAAAAGGCAGATTTTTGCCCTTAAAAAAATAAATTGGAAAAAACCCTGAAACAAACAAACACCCCAAAAAACCCCCAAACAGATGGATAACAGTGTTCCAAGGGATGTGGAGAGCCAGGACGCTCCTCCTTGCCATCAGACGAGGGCGACTGTCCGCAGAATACATGTCGAAGGGGGGTTATTTTATGATCTCGGGTGTTCTGATCCCCACGGTTGCTTCTGGCCGGAGATGTTCCCTCCGACCGTGAGCAGCGCTCATGGGTGTCGCCGCTCCCCGCAGTGAGCGCCGCTCCCCGACCACGCGTCTCCGAAGGATGCTGCTGGCGCTGCTGCTGCCTCCGCAAGCGGTGCTCCGCAGGGTAACGATGCCCGGGAGCCCCGGCCTGGCTGCGGGGCGCTTCCAGCCTCTCCTGAGGGTTTTCCTATGAACTCCGTGCGCCGGGACAGGCGGGCGGGGACGGCAGCCGCGCTCCCGCCGCTCGCCAGCAGGTGGCGCTGCAGCGCCGCGCCNGGTGCCCCTGCCTGCTCCGGGGCGGAGAGACAGGCACAAGGAGGGTGCCTGCCGTCCTCTGCCGGCTTCAGAGAGGGAACAGGGAAAGGGGCAGCCATCAGATTGCGACCTGAGAGAGTAAATACCCCGCGTGCCAGCCCCATCTTCCTGGTTTTCTGCAGCTAAGTTTGGTGAAAGATGGTTTATATTTGTTTGCCACTATCTGCTCCTCACCACGATAAGAATGGAACATACATTTTACTCAAGAACTGTAGATTAGTTCAAAATTGACCCCTGCTTTTAAACAAAAAAAACCCTAACAAAACACTCAACTGCAGCAACTTTAGCTGCCCCATCCCTGGAAGTGTTCAAGGCCAGGCTGGATGGGACTTTGAGCAACCTTGTCTAGTGGAAGGTGTCCCTGTCCATGGCAGAGGGGTTGGAACCGGATGATGACTTCAGATTTTTCTTTAAACGCAGAGCACTCTGTGATGCAGTGATTATTTTGGCAGCTGCTGCCCCAGTATGTAAGCTGGAATCACTGGCTTGGATTTGGGTTTTGTCAACTCTGGAATTATTTGGCCCAGATCAAGGTACCAGATGCTTGAAGGTGGCTATGGGAGTATTAGATTAAAGCTTTTCTGTAAGTGGAAAATGTTCAAAGCTTGCTGTGTGGGTATAGTAAAGATTTTTTAAGAGAGTCTTAAATGTTTGTTGTGGTTTAACCCCAGCTGGCAGCTCACTTCCACCAGTAGGAGGGAGAGAGAACTGGAAGACTAAAAGTGAGAAAAATCGTGGGCTGAGATAAAGACACTTTAATAGGGAAAGCAAAACTGCACACTATCAAAGAGAAACAAGGAATTTATTCACTGCTTCCTATGGCCAGGCAGGTATTCAGTCAACGCCAGGAAAGCCAGACTACATCATGTGTAATGGTGAACTGGGAAGGCAAAACACCATTGCTCTGAATGTTCTGCTTTTCCTTCTTCTACCCCAGCTTTATATGCTGAACATGACACCATATGGTGTGAGACATCGCTGTGGTCACTTGGGGCCAGCTGTCACAGCTGTGTCCCCTCACAACTCCTTGTGCACCCCCAGCCCACTCAGTGGTGGGGTGAGAGGCAGAAAAGGCTTTGACATTGTGTAAGCCCTGCTCAGCAGTAATGGAAATATCTCTGCATTACCAACACTGTTTCTATCATAAATCCAAAACACCAGCTCATAAATCCTCATACCAGATACTGTGAGGAGAATGAACTCTACCCCAGCCAAAACCACATTGCTAAATGCAAATCCATGACACAATAAAACCTGTAAAGCAGACCCAAGTCAGAATGTGAGGCCACATAATAACCCGTAATGTCATACTGTGAAATTAGCTGGGTCTGCTCTATATGGTCTTTAATACACGCATTACACAGCCATAAAAGCAACATACTGGAAAGCTAAGCAGCTAGCTGGTTTTATACACAAGTGGTTTTCATCTGCTCCTGAGGAGATGGTGAATGCTGCAGGGTGAGGGAAGAAATGACAAAAGCAAGGAATTCTGTTCTCAGTATTTGTTTGCAGTTGCTAATGTGCCTTGAAAAGTCAGTGGCACGGCCTGGGGATTTCAGTGGAGTGAGTGACGCTTCCCAGGACTCTGTGGTTTGTATTCCTGCCTGTTGCATCCAGGTGGTGCTGGGCCCTGCTGATGGAGGGCCAGGAAAGGCTGCCAGCCCCAAGCCTGCAGGTTGCGTGGAGCAGACAAGTGTCCTCAGCTTGGTTTCCACCCCTCTGACAACAGAGGACAGCTCTGGGCTGAGAGGATGCCCTGCTCCTGGCACACCTGACAGCCATCCCAAGCCTTAATCCCCCTGAATTACCTTTTGCCTCATTCTGAATCACACATCCTTTTTAAAACATTATTGCAGGGGCTTCTTTTACAAGGCACCTTTTGGTCCTGTAAATTAATTAAGCTTGGCTTGTTTATTTAAGGAGCACCCCTATAGTTTGCACAGCGTGCTCCAGTAATTGGAATGCAGGCAGAGGTGTGGCAGTGCCTGGGAGCAGGCTGTGGGAGAGCACAGGCTGCCTGGCCATCCCAGAGCCAGACTCATTAGATAACAGTTGCTGATAGGCTTTGTCACTAGGGATTTCCTGGGACCGGCTGTTTCGCTCATCTTAATACCGACCTATGGAGTTTTCTCTTTTCAGGAACGTTCTCCTCATTGCAGCTGTGTTGAAAGCCTTGAGAAGTGCTCCAGCTTCGTTTCAGTGTCTGTGTTTGCTTTACAAAGCTGTGCACAGAAATTATACCTGTTAACCAGCACAGGGTATTGGTTACTTTGCGTGGTCTTTCCTGGATTTAAAGCCATCACGTGTTAGAAATGGTAAACATTAGAAAGATCTGTGTACGCTTTGACTCCACAAGAAGCAGGATACAAATGAGGAATTTTATTTATTGTTTATGTTAGTAAGCAATTCTTCCTGACTCTGCAATTAACTTTTGAGCAATAAACCAATGAAAAGCTCCTAAAAAGCTCTGTAGGGGGGTAATGATTGCTTAATCCTGTCTAAGGAGATTTTAATGAAAATAATATCAAATCATATTATATTTGAAATTATTCCTTAAGGACAAGACAAAGCTCAGGGAAGTCCACAGTAAAGATTATTTGATTTCAGGAACATCCAATTATGTCTTTAAAATTCCCCTTCCATCTGTTTTCTAGCCTATGATGTTTCATCTTTTTCATTTCAAAGTCTCCTGTACCAGGTTTCCGTGATAAAAATTTTAATTAGTGGGAAAATAATGTATCTGTTTGGCCCTTGGTTCCTTTCCAAACGGGATGAATTCCAGATTGACTCTAGCACCCTACGCAGCCTCAAACACCCTCATGTGGTGTAAACGGAGAATTGAATAGCTCACTATTGTCAAACATACGGCTCGCAGATGCCAGGGCTTGGCTTACAGCAAACAAAGGGAGGGAGAGAAGCAGGCAATAGATTGATAAAACTGACACTGAGGCTATGAGTGATGGGCAGAAAAAGGAGGGCAAGTCAATATTACAAAGGTTATATTATATGATAGAAATCTAAGTATTTGCAATGGGCTTAGGAAGTGCAAAAAGTGCTGTGATAGTAAAGGTGGTTTTCTGACTTGATGTAAAATGGAAAATGAACATCACTGCTTGTGGTGCACTTGAAAGAAGTGGTGTTTTAAATGCGGTGTTGTCTGCAGAGCTTTGTGATTGAGTGTGTCTCATGGTTTGAAATGTTAAATAATTCCATTGCAGTCAGGGTAAAAATGGTAATGAACAGCTTGGAAGAATCTGAGTATACTTACATGAAATGTTGAGCAATTAGCTTCTCTCTGTGCAAGTGAATCCTGCAGTTTTCTTCTCATCAGTAGCAAAGTGACCTTTAAAATACACAGAAGACACAGAAGCTGTTTCAATAACTTATTTGATCTATTGCCTGCTGATAAATTGCATGTAAGGATTTGGAATTTACATGGCACTGTAGACTTTGGGCTGAAAAGGAAGATTTTGAAAACATTAACAGAACACTTTCTAACAGTGGCAATGTAGCTTGTTTAGGAATGGGACGTGTTATCAGGGTATCCAATGTGGTAAGGAGAAAGAGGCTAAGCTCCCTGTAGCACCTGGTATTATCAGCTTCTTTTCAATTCCTTTAAAGCTCTTTTAAAAGTTCATTGTTCTGGATTTATATTCTGTATATGGCAGCCCACATGATAAAATTGAAATAAACCATATTTGTGTGTTTGGAATTAGCTAACGGTGAAAACCATATGCCTCTTGGTGCTTGAACAGCATCAGCCTGATCTGCACAGCTAATCTTTTTACTATGCGTTTTAAACAGGAGGGTTAGGAGGGTGGGAATGGGATTTGAGCTGCTAGATTGTCTGGGCTGCCTGTGACATTGGCTTATGCTCAGCACCCAGGCAAAAGGGAATAGCTGAGCTCTCAGTAAATCCGCATAAGGCATAATTATGGCTGTATAATCTGTGGGGAAAAATTGATAGTAAAGCTTTAGTCAAGCTATCCTCATTGCTGAATGTGATTCATATGGGAATGCTCCAGCAACATGGAAAAATACAACAACCTACTGACCTTGATACAGAATTTAAAAATGTCAATAATGTGATGTTTTTCCTGCCTGCTTAGGCATTCATTTTTGCTTGAAGTGGAGCATTTGAATCGTCTCAAGTGACAGGACCCTACATAATTCGTGAGTTTAGTCTGTGGAAAATAATGTATTATTAATGCCATTTGTTCCCTCTGGCTATCCCAATTAATGATCATCATTGCAGGGTTTGGTACTGATTACAGAAGAAAATTACAAAGTTTTGTGTAGCTGGAAAGAGGTTGAGGTTTTGGTGGAAGCAACAGGTAATTTAATACTCTTCTTTCTCAGAAAAGGAAGGGGTTTTTTGCACCATAAGAAAGTTTTGCTAGTGGTTAGTGCTGGCAAGTGTCTGTGCATCACATCTGATGCTCACAGCTGAAGTCTCACCCCACAACACTGAACGGATGCATGTCCTCCTTCCCTTACTATTCTGGTTGCTAGCTGGTGGTGTCCCACACAGTCTAAATGCCCTTTGTAGGTTGGAGATCTAGACACCATCCTAACCACAAGAGCCAGGGTGTGCTCATCCTGCACGTCATAGCCTGGGGGTGCTGAAACCACCTGTGCACAAGGGAGAAAGCCACTGCACTGTGGTGGCACAGAAGTATCCCAGTGCTGTCACATTCCCCAGTACCATGAAACAGTAATGGCAAATGGTCTGAAGTTTTTGGGAGGCTATGAAGGAAGAAGGTTTGAGACTCTTCCTATTTCAGGTGTAGCCCCCTCTTTTCTAGCTGATCTGATGGCAGAGGACTGCTAAGACCTGCTCTCATGGTAGATGTGATTAGATTTCCTTCTCCCATGTCAGAGCACACTCTACTGTTCCTCTTCAGACTCCGTTGCCTGACATACACACCCCATCTTTATGTCCTTTGAGAGGCGGGAAATGCAGGATGGGGCCTGGCAAGAACACCCAGCAGTACTGTGTCAGTAGTCAGCCTTAAGAGCTTTGGTTCTAGACTTCAGTGTTTACAGTTTCCCTGCCCAAAGGCAGAAAGATGTCCCTGGGAACATACCGACCTCTGCGAAGTGGCTACCCCTGCACTGCAAGGCTCTCTCATCCTAGAAAGCTACACTTGACACAGCCGTGGTTGCCAGCTGCCTTCAGGGTGTTCACAAGTGCTCTTTTCCGAGAGAGCCCCAGGCTGCAAAGGTGGGAGCATAGGAGAGTGAATAACGCACAGTAGAGCAGACATTTAAAGGAGATAAACTTGCAGGGGTAGGGACTGTTTGCAGCTCCCATATAACAACCACTCTCTTAGTTGAAGATAGAAATTTATTTACAAGAGAAAATGCTTATGATCTCATACACATGGCTTTGAATCTCATACACATGATCTCATACACATGGCTGTCTCCTACATCAGGGCAAGTGTGGTCTTCATGGGAAGGGTTAGCAGGGCTGCAGGACAGCGGCATGCATGCCAAACCTTCCCTCCGTGTTCTTCCTTGAGTGTGAGGGTCAGGAGTGCCTTGTGAAAATTTATAATGCTAATTACACTGGGTTTAAGATTCTTCAATATCAAAGCTCTAAAAGCAAAATGTCTTTGTTCACATCCTTGAAAAGGAAAATGCTGACTCGTGGAAGCAGATAGATTCTGGTTGTATTATGTGAAAATATATAGTTAATGTGTATTTACAAATATGTCATGTATACTTTAAGCACAGTTCCATCACCAGTTTCACTATATATATCAATTAGAGCATTCTGTGAATAATGTGCAAACTGCAATATACCAAATGAAAAATACCTGCTTAATTAAAAAATACTTCCTTACAGACAAAACAGAGGATTTCCAAAATACATATATTTGGTATTTTGTGTTCAGCCTTTAATAATTTGACAGTGAAAAATTATCTTTCAGAATTATATTTGTGGGTTTGTTTTTTTTCACTAATATATGATGGAGTAGGTCTCAGTGTTGTATACCCGGTCATCTCTATATCCTATGGGAAGAGTATGGAAATGGTATGTTTGTACATATTTGTAAGGAGCACTTAAGAGAACTTGCTCACAAAGCATTATCCTTCAAAGACACATAATACAAGGGAGGAAAAAGGTATCTTAGAGGATACAGCAAATCCAGAAATTATTTTGGAGAAAATTCTTTCCCCAACAACCAAATGCAGTGAAAGGTCGAGTGTGAGACCGTTGGAGAAAGGGAATTGTGGAAGAGCAGGTGGTGGGGGATTGAGCCTGCCCTATCTTGCTCCTTAAGTCTGCTACCATGTTGGCTCTTGCCAAGTGCAGTGTGTAAATCTCTCCAGATAATACCCTTAACTCACCAGTCAGCATCATAAAACCAAGGTGCTGGCCCTCTATGTCGGGAGTAGCTTCTCTGGAGCAACAGTAGAGGGGATGAAGGAATTCTAGGGGAGTGGTGTATCTCTTATGTGGAAAGGCTGAGGGAGCTGGGCCTGTTTGGTCTGGAGAAGCCCGAGAGGGGACCTCATCAACATCTGTCAGTATCTGAAGGGAGGGTGTCAACGGGATGGGAGCCAGGCTCTGCT
The DNA here is from genome assembly GCA_013397175.1 of Platysteira castanea. Taxonomy (NCBI): domain Eukaryota; kingdom Metazoa; phylum Chordata; class Aves; order Passeriformes; genus Platysteira; species Platysteira castanea. The sequence goes on along the minus strand of VYXC01003638.1, from coordinate 306,112 downwards.
CGGTGGTGCCAAGCAACAGGACAAGGGGCAATGGGCAGAAACTGATGCCCAGGCAGTTCCACCTGAACACGAGAAAGAACTTCCTTCCCGTGCAGTGACCGAGCACCAGAACAGATTGCCCAGAGAGGCTGTGGAGTCTCCCTCACTGGAGATAACTGCAGACCCGTCCGGACGCAGTCCTGTGCCCCGTGGCCCGGGCAGACCGTGCTGGGCAGCGCGGTGGGCGCAGAGGCCCGGCCGTGCCCGCCCCATCCCGCGGGATCCCGCGGATGCCGCAATCCCAGCCCACCGACCCCACCGGCGCGCGGNCGTGAGGGAGCGGCGGTGGCGGGGGGCCGGCGGCCGGCACCGGCACCGTGGGGACCATGGCTGACGGCAACACCGACGGCAACGCCGACTGGATGGGCTCGCTGCCGCCCGCGCTGCGCTCCCTGCCGCTCTCACACCTCGCCATCCCCGGTAGGGCGGTGGGACGGGGTGTGCGGGGGCCGAGGCCGTCCAGGCGGTGGTGGGGGAGTCGCCTCGGCCGCGGCGTCGCGTCCCCCGTAATTAAATGCTGAAGGAGAGGCTGGGGCGAGTGCTGGGGCTGAGAGGAGCCCTGTCCATTGCAGCAGAGGAAGGAGGGCTTAATCTCCCGTAAATACCGCTGTGAGACTCTTAACCATTGATCTGCTGCTTTCCCTGCCTTGAGAAAAGGTAGTTGTGACCGCTGGAGGCCCTCCTGAACGTTTGCGGGTACTTTAAGCTGAAATCGGGCAGGGAGAAAGGCTCTGTTTCGCTGCGCCGGCAGCTGGAGGTTCATCGGATGGAAGGTGTGCTGGGATGGGGCTCTGAGCAGCCTGCTCTCGGGGAAGGTGTTCCTGCTCGCGGCAGGGCGCTTGGAACTGCGTGATCCTTAGGCTCCTGCCCAGACCATTAGATGGTATGTCTTTTATAGCCTGGTTTACAGGTAGATAAACCGAAAAATGACGGCAGCAGATTATCTGAGGTTTACTTAGGCTGATTTTCCATCTGTAAAGGGCAAAAAATACTCTTCCTTGCAAATGTCAGTAGGGCAGATTTTAGGGGTGGTTACTGTAGCTCTTTCTGATACTCGATATTAGACTGGTACAGGCTTGGTTTTCATTTTAGTGCTTTAGCTTGTCACTAGCACTTCGGGTATGTGTTGTAGCATACATACAGTCTCAAGCTGTGCCTGGGGAGGATCAGGATGGACATTAGAAGGAGTTTCTTCACAGAAGGAGTGATTAGACATTGGATTGGGCTGCCTAGGGAAGTGGCGGAGTCACTGTCCATGGAGGTCTTTAAGAAAAGACTGGATATAGCAGTCAGTTGGCAAGGTGGTGTATGGGCTTAGGTTGGACTCTGTAATTTCAGTGGTGTTTTCCAGTCTAATGGATTCTGAGTCTATATAGCAGACATTCAGAGACACTTCCCTAGAAACAGAGTAATTTTTTGTGTCAGGTTACATAGCTGCTTCTCTACATGCTTCAAATGCCCTTGAAGCATGCAAAGAAAGGGCTGTGCACTTCCTATGCACTGATGTCTTACCTGGAGCAGAACAGTTACTATGCCAGGTTTCAATCAAAAATGGTGCCCTTTCCTATCCTGACAGTAGCAAAAGCATTTTATGTGACCCTGTTCTATTGAACACGGAAGCAGGACAGAAAGAAGTTCATATAAAATTCAAATGTCAGCAGATTTGGAAACTTCTGGCAAAGAAGGGCTTCTCTGTTTTAGTGAACAGTAATAAATCAACTTCTTCTTGCTGTAGCCACTTAAAGGCTGTGAAACTGTGCAGAATGTTATGATATAGACTTCATTAGGTGCAATGCTGCTGTCACTTGCAAACATCACGTAACCAGCGCTGCAGCAGAGAAACCAAGTAAATGAGTGGTTGTTTCAGTCATGCCGTGGTGCTTTTAAAATGAGTAAGTGCTTTTTTTTTTTTAAATGCTTGCAGTACGTGTTTATTTGTGATCAAGGTTGGTGTATCTCCCCACCACTTTCCTGTATATACCTCATGGAACCTGTGGGCAGGCAAAAGATATTTTGGTCACTTTTTATTACTATTTTTTTAGTCTAATGATTATTTTGCTCAAGTGGGGTTTTGGTGTGGTGCTTGACAAAGCAACCTTTTTAAGCGCCAGGGGAATGTTCCTAGCAGTGTGCAATACAGGTTGCAGCTGAGGAATCTTTGCAGATGCTGAACAGCGATGAAGACCAGTGTTACCTTCAAAAGAGAGATGAAAGGTTGAATGAGAAGCATTTTTGTCTGTGCTTAATACCCATCTGTGCATATGACAGGAGTGGCCTGCTTTTGTCCCTCTCGGGATACATCTGTTTTCTCCTCTGGAATGATGGACTCAATGGGTTTTGATATGGGAAGTTTGTTTGTTTGTTCCCCCCCCTTACTCCTTGTCACCCTTTGTACATAGGAACAGAGATAGAGCTCCAGGAGCAGAAACCTTATAACTTGTTTTAACTTGAAATAAAATCAGCACTCAAAATCATGAAACTCTTGTTGTTTTATACTTTTTGCACTTTAAAGAATTGTAGCATTTAAAGAATAAAATTTTACCTTTCTGTCAGAGAAGAACAAAATGATAGTATCAGGGTGTTATTTAAAGTGAAAGACCTGAGAGTGTACACAGAAAATAAACTTCTTGGATTTAATTTATGTGCTGCTGTGAGTGGGAAACTCCTTTGTATGTTGCCCACGATGTCTTCATAGAGTTCTCCTGCTTTTTTTATTGCAGACCTTTTGCTTCCAGAGCTGCTTGTTTTCACTGGCTTTAGAAAGGGTGGCTGTGACTTCTGAGGGTCCTTTGAAAGCTCTGTTATTCTGTGATTCCATAATGGCTGAAACACCTTACTTGATGGTAGAGAAGGTCATTCTTTCCTCAGTCCTTAGAACCAACTGGTAGCAGGCAAATATTGTTGAAGATGGGTATTCATGGGGTATATGGGGTGTTTACAGGCTTATTTAACTCTGTGCTCAAAATAGAGAGAGACTTTGAAAAAGTCAGGGCCCTTCTCCAAAGCTTGTGTGTGATCAGTTCCCAAGTTGGGGCTTTTCTGTTACTGCTATTGGGAAATATTCTAGCCAAAATGCTAAACCAGTATAGTGTTAGGCAGGGAAAAGAAACGAGGTTCCCTGTGCAATGTCATGAGAAGAGAGATCTTTTGCAATGAAAAACTGCCAAATATCAAGTAACTAAAATGTCATCAACTTTACAAGCATACAATATAGTCAACAGGAATAACCACCCTCAACAAGTGGTGACCTTGTGTGAAAGTTCAGAGGGTTTTCTCGTAATTATATTCCACTAATCCTTTTTGGGTGTGGGTTTATAAATGAACCCTTAAACATTTTGATTGTGGACGTGACCTTTGGCAGGGTGTTGTATAGTACTTGTTTAATCTCAAGCTGGTTTACATTAAAAAATTTTATGAAATAGCAGCTGTGATACTTAGTACTCTTTTTGGTCATCTTTTGATCTTCATCTGCTACTTTTCTTATTTCTCCATGTGGAAACAGAACATGAAAATCTAGAGTGCTCTCACTGATCAGCTTTCAAAGTAAATCAGCTATTTAAAGAATTAGCTGGAGAAGCCTAGTTGTTCTTTGCTTGTACTTGCATCCTGATAGTTGATAGCACCATGGTATGTCTGGTTTACACTGTTTCATTTGACCTGCTGCAGAAATTTTAAGAAAGGCAAGTATCTTGATTAACTTGGTGCTGGAGTCTGAAGTCTCTGCATCTGAAGGTATGGCACCATTTTCCTGTTTCATCAAACTTTTACATACTTGTCTTAGAACAGGTGAAACCCTTTTTCTGTCTCAATCTTCACGGTGTGAGGTGACAATAAGCTTGTGCCTTTTGGTTTGAGACAGCAAGGCAGTCTAGCAGATGTTCACTGCCAGCTATCAGTGTTTGTTTATTCAGTGTTTCATTAGTCCAGTCTCCAAGTGCTGGATGAATGTCATGAACAGAAGAGCAGGCAGTTCTGTGTTCCTTTGGGTCTTGGCAATAATACATTTACTTAATCCCGTCTGGACTATTCCAACTTTAGGTATATAAGAACCATGGGGTAACAGGTATACTTGGAGTTTTGGATCAATCTGTATCCCTTGATTGGTCAGGATAGCTAGCTGTGAGTTTTTCCATACTGCTAATTTTCTTTGTCTTCCAGAGAAAACATGTGATGACTTAGGTAGGGATCCACTGCTGCTTGCAAGAGCACCCAGAAGAGCTATGGGTGCCCTTTCATAAATAAAGGAAGGTAATCAAAAGTCTCCCCTGCCTTTCCTTCTCTCCCTCTGCAAATACAAATGAGTGTGTTCCCCAAGCTAACCTGGTGGGAAGGTTTTGAGTGGTGATGATGGTTTAGAGGCATTTTTTTATTTTGAGAAGTGGTTCTTGCCAGAAAAGCTGCTTGCAGCAGCTGCTCACGGGGTTGGGCAAGCCCCAGGGTGGGTGCTGGGCTGTGTGGGTGTCCCAAGGGAACATGAAGGTTAACCTGATGTGTCATGGTGCTGCAGATGTGGACAGGAAAGAACAACAGGTAGAATGGCTGTATGTAGAATAAATGGGTGATTGTTTTCTTTCACACACAGTTTGGCTGAAACATAGGCTATTAGTAAAAACTAAGCTTTGCTGGGGAACAATTAATTTTAATCTGAACTAAGTTGTTTGATAGGAGTTACTGAAGAAGAGAGCTAAAAGATGGAAAATTTGGGAAAAGTAAAATGTTTTACTTTAGCACTTTGAAGTGCGATACTAAAAAAAACCTTACACCAATGGTTTTCTCCTAGAGTTTTTTAAAATTTTGAAATAAAGATGTTTGTGTTGTAGGTCAAACTTGGTATATCTAAGACTGATCTGAAACAATACGGAAGATTTTACCACCAGAAGTCAGTTTTTCAGCCACTGGGACACCTAGAGCCAAATGTCACACTCAGCTGAGTGCTCTGGTGTGGAACGTGCGGGCTGGGCAGGCTGCCTTTCCAGGGAGAGGTGCAGCAGCTCCCTACTTGTGGCTTCTGGTGGTGTACAGGGCCTCTTCTGTCATCTTCTAGTGATCCCAGCTGGTGTGTTCTTGCTTCCCCAGAAAGCACATGGACGGCTGGCCAGAATCTCATTTCTAAGTCATGCAGAGCATTTGGGATGTGAAGCCATTTCTGCAGCATCAGGTTGGACAACTGATGAGGACTTTTCTGTGGGATGCTGGGTTGTAGGTTGCCAGAGCTGACAGGAAAAAATGGGGTTTACAGTTCCGGAAGCATTTTTTTTTAACAGAGAAAATGATGTTGGCCTGAATATGGCCAGAACAAGGCCATACTGGAGACTTAGAATAGTTGGTAAAGTGTCTTCCATGTGACTGTTAACTGATCTCCAAGGAGAGACATGTCCTTGCTCTTCTAAAATAGTAAATCTTTGCAGCTCGAAACTATAGCAGTAGTCAAGCTGCCTAATTCCCCCCTATGACACACACACTCTTGACTTTCTAGCCCACTTTTAATGTCATATCTTCCCATAGTTTGTTCGTAGTAGTGTCAATATAACTGGCCCAAAACTTTCCATACTACAGTGTGCCACTGTTTCTATCCTTCTCTGAGAAGTTCATCCCAAGAACCTCCGTAAGAAGCCTTCTGATTTTGATTTAAATGATCAAAGTACTAGGAAATTATTACCTCTGGAAAACAAAGTTTTACAAATGCAGCTAGTAGCCAGTCTTAATGAGGAGCAGCCCTACTGGCCAAGCCCGTGGTTAAGCTTAAAGGAGGGATAAAAGGCATGGAGAGATGTTTCCTGTGTTGATAACCTGCTGTGAGGGACTGAGTTGGTGCAGTAGTGTGACTGTCCTTGTGTGCCAGGTTCATGAGGAGCACCTGCAGGTGGTGTGGCCCCGAGCATCTTCTATGCAGGATGCCATCTTCCCATCCACTGACTGGCCAACTCTGCTGTCCCAACAGTGCGACTGTTCCCCAAAAGCTGCATGAGGTGCTTGACTTGAAGCTGGCCAAGCAGAACCAGAGTGGTTCTGAAAAGAAGCAGCAGCACTGTCCAGTTGAGAGCTGGCCACTAGGCTCTGACTGGATTGGGTGCTTTGTCTTTGCCTCCATGACCCTGAGGTGAGCTGCTGAACTTGCTAATGCTGTGATTTTGTTGTTTATTTGTTCATGGGCTGGGGACGTGTGTGCTGAGAGGAGTGGTGGTGAGCTTGAGGCTGCATCCTCCTCCCATACAGTACTCCTTTGGAGTTCTCGTTAAAAGGATCATTGAATCAGCTGAACTGGCCATCTGTTGGGTTGAAGCTCAGAGGGAAGAAATACAAGATTTATGTTCTGATTCACCAAGCTTTATTTTCCTTCTCAGTTTAGGTTGCATCTACCAATAAATCAGGTGGCAACCATTAGAAGAAAGTATCTGCATAAGTATGGTGATGTTGAATATGATTTGTAAATGCAGAATCTTCTGAAAAGACATTTTATTACCTTGGTAGGCTATTTGATTGTTAAAAGCAAATCTCAAATATTTTTAGAGAGGCTATTAAACTGTCTGGACTGTTACACTGATGAGAACATTTGATGGAAGTTGTTCCACTATTCCTAAGTAACCAAGTATTCCTTTTGTATCTCCCTATGTGAGGAACTGGTGTGGCAGACACTGGGTCTGTGCAGGAGTTTCCCTGAAAAGCCAGTCTTAGGGCTTCTCTTTTTAAAGAACTTCTGTCATTTATTTAGCCAAAACCAAATTACTCTTGAGATGCTGCAAAATTTCCTTCAGACAGTATATGAAGGTCCTAATTTTTTTTTTTTTAATCTGGAAAAGTTTTCTTCCTGTTACTTATTAAAATCTGTACCCCTAGAGAGTGACTTGAATGTGTCTGGTGAGTGCAGAACATACCAAAGTTTTACTTCAAATGGAGAAAACTAGTCATGATGTTGATATAAGTGGTTGTTGCTCTCCTTCCATGTTGTGAAATTTTGTTTGCCTGCTTTTCCAGAAAAGATATTAGAAGAGGGAAAAGTACCATGTAATAAAAATTTCCCTATGAGCCTTGTCAGAAGAGAATGAACCCTTAGTCCACTCAGTTCTGAGTGGTCACAAAAGAAGAGTTTAGGACTCTAAACTGAAGGTTTTTTTCCTCTTTGAGCTTGTGGAACCAGTCAGGCTTTGAAATGGTAGAGACATACTGTGTCTTTCTGGCATTCCCATTGCAGACAGCTGAGGTTGTTGACAAATGGGAAATCATTGCTAAATGACCTTAAATTTCAATGGCAAAAACTCCAACCAGTGCCAAAAGGATTTCTCCTGGCTGGAAAGAAAAGCAAACTACTCTGTGACATTGTGTCTGAGACAGTTTTAGGTTGTCTTTAAGCTCTTGCATCCCATTGCACTGCCTGAAAGGGGCAGTGGGGAAAATCAGGGTAGTTCTTGGATAGAGAGAGGGAGTTTTCCTAAGAGGATTTGGTCTGTGCTAGGATTTGTCTTAATGGGACTGCATTAAGAATATCTAAAGGACTCTTGTAGGTTTCTTAAAATATACTCATCTCTATAGTTTTAGATAATTGATTATCAATAGGGTGTTTCTTATTTCTGCCTCATCTCCTTTTGCTAGACAAGTTAATATGAACTATTTAATTTCCTTTTCATTAGTGATGAACTTTTAAGATCTTAATCTTCTAATAAGAAAATCTGGATTGTTAATGACCTGAATCCTGAGGACTTCTGGGCTTTGAGAAGCACTTTTGCTTATCCTGTTTTTTCCCTCAGTTTTGGCACACGTGGGACATCTGGTTTAAAAGAACATTTGTGGGATAGCCTTGACTTGCTAGCACTTAGATCCTGTGTTTTTGGAACTTGATCACTGTTCTTCTGCCCATCTTGGCTGTGTAATGCCTGCTGTGTCATGTGCAGTGGTTTGTAATGGGTGGGGAATGTACTTTGTCTAGTGAGTAAAGCTTCCGCTAAGAAGTTTAGCGTCACTACAGCTAGGGTGATTCTTTGGTCATAAATGACCCTTTGATGCTTTTAGGGGATGGGTGTGTTTTGTTGACCTTGCTTCTTAGCTTCATGTGATGTTAAACATTTGTTTCTTGCAATTTTCATCTTGTTAGTATTCTATTCATGTAAGGATCAATCCAACTTATTCCGATCTAGTTAAGCTTACTGACAGCACATTCTCCTGCCCTTGTGCTTTCATTTATTCCTTCTTGATTGGCCAGCTGTTTGCAGAAGGTGTCTTGAGCTGCTGCTTCTGAGCTTTGGAACCAGGGAGGCTTGCAATATACTGGGAGACATGCTTGTATCCAAAAGTGAGTTTTTGTCTTGTTTTTGAATAATTGGCAGTGTGCAGGTGTGTTCTATGTTGGAAGATCTCTGCACTCTGCATGCAATATAGTCATACGTTTAATGTTCCATGAAGATAAATTTACAAGGGGTTGGTGACATGGTGCTAATCTCTGTCCCTCTGCTGCAGCTGTCTTTGCAGGAAGTATTATGTAGAAACAAAAGGTAATACCAAATGACACAGAATCGTAGAATATGCTGAGTTGGAAGGGACCCACAGGATCACCAGCTGCTGGCCCTGCACACCCTTGGACACCCCCCAAGAGTAACACTCTGTGCCTGAGAGCATTGTCCAAACACTCCTTGAACTTGGACAGGCTTGGTGCTGTGACCACTTCCCTATTCCAGTGTTCAGCCACCATCTGGGTGAAGAGTCTTTTCCCAAGATCCAGCATAAGCCTCCTGACTCAGCTTTGTGGTGTTCCCTCGAGTCCTGTCCCTGGTCATGAGAGTGAAGAGCTGTAATTAGTATTTTTTGAAATCAAAGGCTTGAAAACATTCTGTGGAAAAGTGCCATTAGTTTCAGCTCTGCCATGGGTTAATTTGACTATCTGTGAGTAAGTAGCATGACAAATAAACACACTGGAAAGTTAGACTTTACTGTAGATGTGATGATAAAAGGTTGCTTTCTAACAATTAGCACAAGGGCTTCAACAAAAAGCCATCCTGAACAGTGAAATACAATCTATTTAACATATAAATTGAATTGAAAAGTGAGCTGTTTGATATACAACTTGAGGAATTAGTATAAGCAGAATTTAAAAATGTTTAAAGATATGAATGAAACTTAATCCACAGTTGCAATTACTGGGATAAAATTAAGAGGTCTATCCATCATTTTAAGCCTGGTGCCTGGAAGATACCTATATAATATTATTCTAATTATAACAGAGCCTTTGATAGTTAAATATCTGGGCGTTTGATGGCATGTGAGTTCTGTCCTTGAAGCTGCTGCAGTCTTTGTCAGATGAAAGAAATGAGACTGAAATAGAGCAGCCACTATCTCTAAGAGTTGCCAGCTGATTAGCAGTCCCCTAATTTTTGTCTTTGAATGTGCAGTCTCTTTCATGATTAAATTTAATGCTTTCTGCTTCACGCTGCACATCTTCACCCAGTTGGAAGCAATTTGCAAATCACCATCTTTTTTTTTGTGTTTCCTGTGCCTGACTTGGTTTTGGGAAGGGCTGAGCACCAGACTGATGCCATGTCACTGGAGCAGCTTGGTAAGGTTTGCGGTCTGAACGCTAATCACATCTCATCTGCAGTAAGTCAGTGTCCTGCATGTGCAGGAACATGCTTTTGAGGCAGTTCAGGCTGGGATTCTGGCCTCTCTTTACCTAAAGTATAACAAAGACAAAGTTTCTCTGCCTTTTGACTTCTCAGTGTGTGAGATGGAGGTTATAAATACCTAATTTTGTTAGTTGCTTCATCCACAATCAATAGGTTTAAAGAATAGCTTTACTGAATAGGGTGTTATTTATACTTAAAATGTTATTGTCTGAAATGTCTTGCTTCAAGAATTCTTGAGGTTGATTTTTCCCAAGGAAAGTACTCAGCATAATTTGAGGCAATGCACATTATTTGTGTGGTGGGGAACACAGATGGTGAGGGATTTTTTACAAGTGGAAAAGACTTTACAGTGTCTGTTGCTATGAGGGTTTTGTGGTTCTTGCTCTGTCCAGGATCTACCAGCCTTGTTGCTGTCACTGGGCAGTGTGTAAGTACCTTCATACGTCCTTGTGTCAGACATGAATTGAGAATGTGCTTAGCAGCTCTTACACTGATCTCCTGACAAAATGGGGCTGGTCTGCTCCATCCTTCTGATGTAGGCTCTGCCCTTTGCCTTTGAAATTTCACAGATTTGGGTTGGTTTAGGTTATGCTTTTTCAAAAAGAAGTCATGCTGTATCGCATGTATCAGCAACCAGCTTGGCTTCTGCTATAGCTGCAGAACGGCAAGACTTTTTATGAGTTTAGGGATAGAGCAAAGGAGAGCAGGGATTATTTTGACATTGTGATGCAATCAGCTTAGCATGTACTTAACATCACAGCTAAGCTATATTAAAAGGCAGTGCCTGAGCTGGTAGTATATATCAGTGATCTTAAATTAAAGAAGGGCCTGATGGATGATGTGGGTCTTCACCTTACTCTTACCCCTCAGCCCCACAAGTATCCAGTGCTGTTGCTTCAGGGTTTCAGTTTGGGGCTTTTTCCTCTTAGCAGAGTTAAAACATTGTGGGTCCAGGTTTGGCCTAGATATTGGTGACTGGCCTTTTTAAATGACCACTGAAGACCTAATTGAACTTTTGCTGTCTTTCCAGCCTCAGTATTGATCATAGTGATTGACAGAATTGGTGATGCTCCCCTGCCCCCCTTAGAAGGTGATGTGCTACCAACAGTGAAAAGGAGGATATGTTTTGCAGCTGCTCCAACCCATGTTCTACTTGGTTATATCTAGGTATACATGTTGACTTTGTCATAGGAGAGAAGCTGCATTTCCTAGGCTTTTAGCAGAGCCATGGAGCAGGATTTAATAGGATCTTCTCTAACTATAGAAGCATTTCACACACACTTGAGTTTGCTGTGAAGGAGTGCAGTTTTTAAACTATGTGTTGAAAAAGTTGCAATGTGCTGACTTGCTACCTTTGATGTTGATTTCTAGTGCTAGGCTATAAATAGAATTTGGTTTGTGATAGTGCAGGGAGAAAATCGGCTCTTTGTATCCCTAGAAGTACCTTGTAAGTGACAAACTGCAAAGGAAAGACTTTTGTGGCTGTAAAGTGAGTGATCAGAATTAGGAAAACAAGTTGGTTTTTGGTTAAGATTTACTTAGACAACTCTGAGGTGACAGGAATATATTTGTGGCCAGATAAAATTCTCATTCCTTTGTAAGTCAGATTTATCAGTCTGAGGAATCATAATGGTGCGAGTGACTCCTATAGACAGGTCTCAAGGGTGCTGCACTGTCTTAGTTAAAATGAAAATACTTCTTATGTCATTATTCTACAATGTTAAACCATCTTCTACAGTGACCGAAACAGAAGAAGAAAGAAAACTTGATAGAATTAAGGACTAGGGGAAAAAAAACCAAACAAGAAACCCAACCAAACAAAAGATTTCTTTGTGCTAAGTGACTAATTCCAAGGTAGAATAACAAGGTAGGCCCCTTGTTATTGAAGTCTACTTTCCAATATTGCAAAAGCTTGAAAGATTGATTCTGCTGTGAAGGGGGTATATGAAACTCAAATATCTGTAAACTACTGTTTGAAGCATCATACAGTTTCTGAAATGTCTTCACTAGATGTTTGTTCCTGGATTTTGTTTGGGGTTGCGTGTTTGGAGATGGGGGAAAAAAAATCTACACAACTGGTTAGTTGTCATTCCACAACTAACAGCCACTTTGTGATGTAGTTTACTGGCACAGGTACTAAAAAGCTGCTTAAGCTGGCATCTTTGGTACTTCTTGCTTCTGTCTAGAAGACTGAGTGGAAAGCCATAACAGAGACCCACTTCTACAAATACTGGGAAGAATTCATGAAGAGTTGTTCAGAATTAGTTTTAGTGTTCATTTGTAAAGCTTGAAAATTAACGTTCACACTACCTCTTCACTGCTTTTGAACTAGTTTAAATCCATGGAAACAGAGTGCATTTGAGGTTGTTGAGAAGTGATGTTTAGTTTATGCACAGTCTGTTCTCTCATCTGGATTAAAAATGCTGACAAGATAATCCAATTAAGATCATAATCTTGTTTGTAGCTCTGATCTTGCATCACAGGAGATGCATCCGTGTTCAAGTGAGCACTGGTACACAAATAAAAGGTTTGGATAAAGGAGGCTGTGAATGCCTCAAATGTTACCTTAAGATTGAATATGACAAATTAGGATTTTAAAGAGTTGCAGACTGAGGTAGAGGAGGAAATTTGAGAAAAGCATGGTCCTAGAAGCAGGGACAAGCGTGCAGGAATGTAAAACACAGGTGCTAACAGTATGGTGCAGGGTCACTGTACCCTGGGGCAGCTGGAAAATGAACTGCTTGGGTGAAGATGCTTTCTCTGCATCTCAGCAAGTGGGGTTTGGCTTAATGGGCAAACTCTCTTCCCCTGTCCTGAAGACAAGGGGTAGCAGGGCTGTTACAGCTCCTATAGTGTTTTTGCTGGCTGGAGCTTCACAAGGAAGGTGAGCCTGGAGCAGCTGCAGCTTCTTGGCTATGCTGATGTCTGGTGGAAATGATTAGAAATCCCTGCTAAACCCCAGTCTGTGGTGGATCAGCTTCTGCCAGTCTTTGCTTTATGCTGTTCTGGTACAGTGCAGACCGAGATACACTGCCTTCTCATTCTTTGCTCTGTTAGTCACTTGGCTAAGGCAGGGATATTTCATTGACTCTGAAACTTTTGGAATTTTGTTACTTCTCAGGTTTTTTCCAATTAACCACTGAATTTTCATACGGAGGTTTTTTCTAATAAGCAAAAGATTTTATATTGGAGATGCAGTTTCTCTGCCAAGGTACAGATTGTGTAACAGGGGCTTTCTTGGGCATGCATTATTTTGGTAGGGATTTTGATTGTTGGCTGTATTTTTTGATGAATTTTCTGTTTACCATACCTTTGGTCACTCAAAAGCATGCCAGGTAAAAGACATGTTCATGAATTTGTTTAACATAAGCTTGGTATCTGTCCACACTGTCACTGGTGGTGTGTTCAATTGTTCCACCTCTAAGTCCAGCCGGTCACTGCCAACTGTTCAAACCATTAATCATTTTTCTGCCATCCTGGGGCTCAAGTGCGATGTGCTGGTAAGGCATGTGCAGATCCCTCAGTCCATTACATGAATAAAGATACCTGTTCCAGGATGTTTGGTGTACAAGGTCATGGTTGGATTTACCAGGTAGAATTGAAGTCTCGAGTTCTTAAAATGAATCTGGAGTCTCATCCTAGATGAGTTATGTACCGGGAGAGCTTTTGGGGTTGATTTGTAGTTTGTAAATGAAGGAAGTTTCCCTTTACCATAAATGTGTGTTTTGTGGTGTTCAGGGAGCATTGAAATTGGGAGCTCATGCAAGAAAGCAGTTCAAACTGAGAACCTTACGTATGACTCTCGTTACGCTGTCAGGGAAAAGTAAGGTGTAAAGAATAGTCTGAAAGACTCACATGTGAGCAAAACTCTTCTGCAGCCCTGCCATACATGTAGGACTTTGTTCAGTTTTCAGGGCACATGGGTATATGAGTTTTGGGAGAGTCACTTTTTCTAAAATTAATTTTTCTTGGCTCTTTTTGTAGGATCACATGATTCTTTCAGCTACTGGGTTGATGAGAAATCTCCTGTGGGACCAGACCAAGCAACAGCCATCAAACGTTTGGCCAGAATTTCCTTGGTTAGAAAGATCATGAAGAAATGGTCAGTGACTCAAAATCTGACTTTCAAAGAGCAGTTGGAAGGTGGCATCCGCTACTTTGATCTTCGTGTATCTTCCAAACCTGGGGAAATAGGACAAGAGATTTACTTCGTACATGGCTTGTTTGGCATCACAGTATGGGATGGGCTGAAGGAGATGAATAGCTTTCTTGAGCAGCACCCCACAGAAGTCATCTTCTTGGATTTCAATCATTTCTATGCCATGGATGACAGCCATCACCACTTCTTGATCAACAGGATCCACTCAGCATTTGAATCCAAACTTTGTTGTGTTGAATGTGTAGAATATGTGACGTTACTGTACATGTGGGAGAAGAAACACCAGGTAGGGAAAGGATGTTTAATGTTTTTCAAACCCAAAATGTTAAGATTTTTAAAGAGACAAGCTTCGTGTTGTTCCCACTCACAGGTATTGGACCAAGGATGCTGCTGCTGATCAAGTTAAAGCCCACTAGGGCCTCCTTTATGTAGTGTGCACATTTTCCTCCAGTTACATGTGGCTGTGTATCCCCTCATCTGTGGTGTGGCTAGTCTGTGTCCTGCTCCCAAGCATGTTTGTTAAATAATTAAACTGTAGTATCCTTGGAGCCTTGTGCTCTTCACAAATGGTTTTCTCTTCTGGAAGGGCCTGTAGTGCAGACTTGTGTTGGTGACTATTTGATTAGCTGTTGTCTTTCTGGCCAGTGTGAAGCATATAAGCTTTAGCATGACTAAGGTATGGTACTGAATTTCTTAACTCCTTTGCAGCCATCCAGATCTGCAGAGGTGAGGTTAATGCCTCTTCTCTGTGGTAACTGCTCCCAGAGGTACATGAAAATTGAGAACTGAAAAGTGTTTCAGCAGCAGCACATAGTCTTAAACTGGAAATGAGGCTTTGAGGAATTGCTCTGAACTGATGCTGTCAGTGCTAGGGTTCAAAATGAATCTTGTGTAAATGTGGGTGTTAATAAAAAACGTTGCCTCTTTGTGCTGTAGAGAAGCACCTTACAAGGTATAAAATACTAGCTTTGGATTTGACAGTCTTGCTGACAGCAGGACTGGCTTTGGCATCTCATGCAGCAAGTGTGAGCACGATGCCAGTGTGCCAGTCATGTGCCAGCCAGCCCAGCAGACTTTAGCCTCTTAGTAGGAGGTACTCAGAAGATGACAGAACTGCTAAAATCTTTTAACTTCAAGTACAGATACAGTATTTTCTGGCAGTAAGAATTTGCAGTGCATTTAAGCTGAGCTCTTTAAATGACAGAGGCAACTTATAACCCTTAAAGCCTGAAGCAATCCTGTCCTCAAAGCTGAACAAAATGATCTCCATCTCCTTTGGCAATAGTGCAACAAATTTATTGACACTCATGACTCAAGAGCAGCCTCTTTTTGCTGCTACGCTAGCTGCAACAGTACTGTATGAAGATAAAACAATGCAACAGAGGCAACTTATAAAAATAGAGTAATTGTGAAATTTTTTTGTTTTTTATTTTTTGTTCTGCTAGGTTCTCATATTTTACCACCACCCTTTGTATCAGGAATATCCCTTCCTATGGCCAGGTAATAAAATGCCAGCACCATGGGCTAATACAACTAACGTGCACAAACTGCTACAGTTCCTGGAGACCACTCTTGGGGAACGAAGTCGTTATGGGACTTTCCATGTATCTCAAGCAATTCTCACACCTCGAGTGAAAACGATTGCACGGCATCTAATTCGTGGTCTGAAGAACACACTTGTTCATAGGTAAGGACTTCTCCTGATTTTTCTCAGTTCTTTACTTAACATGTCTTGTGTTAAAAGAGGAACTGAGCAGGCAGGAAGCTAGAAACTAGAAATGTTTGCTTAGGCTTGCTGAAAGCGTGCAATTTTGCTCAGTACTGTTGTTCATGAGAGATATTTGCAGTCATTAAAAATAAAGATTTTGTGAAAATAATAAAGTAATAGGGTGTATACGTGTTTCCTTGGAAGTGGAACTTCTGAATGTGATACGATTTTGTAAAATGTGGGATGGATGTGTGGCTTCAAATCAATAATTCACTTCAAACTGGCTGAAGTTGAATTTAGGGGGGCAAAAAAGCTTGTGCCACAGAGGAAAATTTCTTATTTCTGGACTCAGTTTTGCATTTGTCCATACAAACGTCTTAGTAATTTCAGTAACAGCCAGAGATGTATGACCTAGGGCAGTATTTTACCTTGTATCTTTAGGGGACCGGAAGGAGGTTTTCCAAAACTGGATTCACCATTTGACTTTTTTTCATACCACTGACCTTTGTACAATTAATTTGCCTGTGAGTAAGGTCATTGTAAGAAGGTTTTCTTTGATTAGTACAGGGTGCAAACGATTTTTAATAGCATTAACAGCATGACCACAGGATAGTTCCATATGATTTATTTTATGGAATTGTCACAATCACCTTGTACCCTGTTTGCTAAAAATTACCTGAACTCTAAAAGTCCTCTTGGATATTAGGAAGAAATTCCTTACTGTGAGAGTGGTGAGGCCCTGGCAGAGATTGCCCAGAGAAGTTGTGGATGCTGCCCCCCAGAAGTGTTCAAGGCCCTTTGATCGGGCTCTGAGCAACCTGGTGTAGTGGAAGGTGTCCCTGCAAATGTCAAGGGATGTTGGAATGAGATTATATTTAAGGTCCGTTCCAACCCAGGCCATTCAGTGATTCTGTGAATAAGGAAATCTCAGGTTAGGTATGAATCTCGGGTTTTTCAGTCCCGTTCCTGTTTCGGGGCGTTGATCTGGCACAGCCCCCGCTGGACGCCGCTGCTGCCTGGGTTTGCTGCCGGTGCCGCGCTGGGCACCAGGTGGCGCTGCGGGCGCGGCCGCGGGGCCCGGAGCGCTGGGGCCCTGCGGGCATCAGCGCCCGGGCCGGGCGGAATTCCTGGGCCAAAACTAGCACAGGATCGTCGCCTTTCGTAGAATGGGCAAGCAGCTTTGTTTCAAGGGACTCCTGGGACAGATCTGTGCTGTAAGCCACTGTTACCGGGAAGCCTGCCTTCAATCCATCCCTTTCCTTTATCCTTACCACTCGTTTGCAAGTAAACCGAAAGTTGCAAATAGTGCTGCTGTTTGCATAAGCATGATTGCTTGTGTGCATTTGCACAAGCTAGCTGATATGCAAATCTGTCTTTGCAGTTTTATGTAGATGCCTGCCTTCTTCTTGTATGGAAATTTTGCCCTGAATATGAATATTTAAGTGTTCTTGAGCTCCTGCTAAAGGAGAAATGTGCAACAATCACACTTAGCTGGCTGAAGTCTGGTGTGTCCCCTGGCAGTAATTATACCTTCACTCACAGTTCTTGATAAGATTCTTTTTTTGTCCTGATGCAGCAGGAGTTGAGTTTTTTGGGTTTGCTTTTTTCTTTTCATCATCCTGTAAGCTAATTTGCTAGCATACCATCTTCTCAAATAATGTATACATGTTACAGCAGTAATCTAAATAATGCTAACATATTTAGCCATTTGTGTCTAACTGCTGCAAAGCCTGGTATTTCATGTTAGAGTGCAAAAAGCCGGTGCAGGCTCCGGACTTGCACTGTGTCCAAGAAGTTACTTAATTTCTCCCCGTGGTAGAATTTCTAACTTGATTTAACTCAGTTCCTGACACACCTCTCCTTTCTCCAGTTATAGTGATGTATAGCAGGATGTTTAACCCCTGTGGAGCTGACAGCTTCATTCTAGGTTTGGTTTCCCTGACCCCATTGCTCTGGGTGGGTCTGGAGGCTAGAGAGAGTTTGGGAGAAATGCAGTGTGCTGCCTCCAACAACTTTTTTCCCCGCCCACCCTGAAGCAAAGAAGGGCAAGGGAACATCTTGGGCCAGGTACAGCCTTGCTTTGTGTTACACTGAAGTCTGCTGTGAGATTACATTTGACTTAATGCGTTTGACTTAACATGTGCTTGGGTGAAAACAAACCAGAGTGGAGACAATTGTAGTGCAGTGTTAAATCCTGAAACACAGACTGCCCAGTGAATATAGAGGGGATCTGTAGGCCTGCTAGTTTGGATTGATGACTGACCAATATGTCTGTTTGATAGCTCATGACCAACACAACACGTGCTGTGTTAAGCACTCATCAGCCAGCTGCATTTAGCATAACAGCCAGGACCTGATCACAAATATGCAATAATATATTTTGTGAACAGCCTGTTGTGTTTGAAATGAGTACAGTATGTATAGATAAGTGCCTCTTGTAAAATGTTTAATTTTCTTTATTTCAATTTCTTTAGGAACCTGCCCATGATTTTGAATTGGGTGAAAGCACAGAAGCCTGGTGTTATGGGTGTTAACATAATTACATCAGACTTTGTGGAGCTGGTTGACTTTGCTGCCACAGTTATTGCATTGAACGACCTCCTTTTAGAAGAGGACGACTCTGCAACTTAAATCCTGATTGCTGTGTCCAGCTTGTGCTCCTCAGTGGACATCTTTGAATTGTGCTAAATGTTTTACTTGTCAAGTGAAACCTCTTGTAATCTTTTTATGAAAAAAGTTTCCTAAAGGAAATGTGGTTAAACATCACATACAGCCGGGTCCCTTCTCCTGGTGTCATGTGGACCTGAGTGACCCGTGTGCTGTGTGAGTGCTGCTGCGTCTGTGTGTGTGTGTGCTCTGTTCGGCTGAGCTGTGCACACATCTGCTGCCGACAGGGGCTGGCTCTGGAGCAGATGTACCCCATTGTGGTGCACATCTCCCTGGTGACCGTGCTCCCAGCGCCCGTGTGTGCATCCTGCCCGCTTCCCATGGCCAGGGCTCACGCCAGGGATCGCTGCTGATCCCATGGCAGCGTGACCAGGCTGGCTGGGCCAGCATTGTTCTTGGGCCACCTCAGGCGTGGCTGGGCTCAGCTGGAGGCTGCTGCTGTGTTCATTATGCTGTTTTAGGCACTACCTCTGACTTACGTGAGGAGACAACACTGCTGTTGTTCAGGGAAAAGCTGTTAACATTGTTAAATATCCAAACTGTCCTTTGGGCCTGAGAGGTGAAGGCTTGGCACAATCTTTCTTCTCTACCTCTTTATTTTACGTCATTACTTCAATACATTTATTGCAACCATGTTTAAGTGCGTTTCTTTTGGCATTAAGTCGGAGAATATTTCAGTCTTTGAATTTTGAGGATTATAACTCAAGTCTGAATTCCTGTTTCCTGTGACATATAGGAAACATTAATTTTCAAGAATTCCTGGGACATTTAGGAAACTACAGCATAACCTTTCTCTTTTACCTGTTGATCACTTGGGTTTTTTTAATCCATCAGTTTTTCTTTGGGGAAAGTCTCTCACCCAGGCACCCCATCTCTGGAAGGAGGTGGGCCAAGTAGGGGCTTGCTCGATACGCTAAGAACTGGAGCTAACAGGGACTGCTCAAAGCCCAAATATTGGATCACCGTGATTTGCAATGGGACTGTGAATTCTGCAGTCAGACTCGAAAGTTGTGCTGGTAGACAGAGAGCCACAGCCATTAAGGGAGAAATTTCTCCAGCCTTCACCTGCTTGTGACAGAGTAAGCAATAATCACACAAGCACAGGCAGGTGTCTGTACTGATTCTTTCTGTAGTCATACTCATTTTTGTGCTGGTTCACAATGACATGTGACCATGTGTGTTTGAGCCAATGCAATCCTATATTGGTACTTATCAGCACTTAATTTACTAGCTGATAGTATCCTATGGTCTGTATTGTCTTTTTTTTTTAAAGCACAAAAGGGACTGATTAGCAGATACTTCTCTGCTCAATCATCTTCCTAAAGCAACTATTGGTGCACTAACTATTCACTGATTATGAATTTGTATTTATATCTAAGCTTATTTATTATAGAATGGATTGTCTTTATACATATTTTATTCAAAGGAAAAATTAATCTTCAGATTTATTACTTATTTTGTTGTTTTATCCTGTATCTGCCATCGTGGTCTAACAGCTGTGAAAAATCCCAGCCTTCTTTGTTTGCTTGTCACAAATCAGGAGAAGTTTAAAGGTTTGCAAACCTCCCATGTGAACCTTGGCCGAGTTCAGAGCAAACTGTAATCTGATTTATCTGTTGTTTGCATGGCTTTCATTAGAGTTCCTTGAATTTTTTTGACTGAATCGTTTCTCAAAGGGAGTTGGGGGTGGGGGAAGTACCTGTCACTCACTGTCATTCTCCTATCCTCTTGTATCTCAGTGATAAGGGACAAGTCATAAAAATCAGGGTTTGGGAACTATGCTCAAATTTCTAGTTTAATAGTTCCTTTTAAAACCACAGCAGAGCGTTTTTATTGGTTTTGGTATATTTTTGTCTTGTTGATGAAGCTGTCAGAACCTGTTTTGAAGAGTTCTGTTCAGTCTGCAAGTTTAAAGTACCTGGATTTTCTTTGGCTGAATTTTGTGTTTACTACTACTTTATTCATGGCCCCAGCTGAAACTCTGTGTGGGTTCAGTTTTAGTGGTTTTCTTCTGCAAATTGTCTTAGTGCTCAGAGCTCAGTTGGGCAGAGCATGGTGTTAACACCAAGGTTGTGGGTTCAATCCCTGTATGGGCCATTCACTTAAGAGCTGGGCTCATGACCCTTATGGGTCTCTTCCAACTCAGAATATTCTGTGATTCTGTAACTTGGCCTGAAGGCCGATGAGGCAGAAATAGAACCTTTGCAAGGTTCCCTGCAGAACTGGAAGACAAAGCAAGGTGAAGTGAGTATGATGTTTGTATTTGACCCTTAATCTATTTTGTACTGTATGTGTATATAGATGTCTGCCTCAAAAGAGATTTATTTGGCTTAACCAATATTTGTATGTGCACAGGAATGACTGTCATTAGTCCTTCTGCTGTATTTATTTGAATAGAGATGGGATGGGCTCAGGGCTTTGGTTAGACATTTTTAAGTGCAAACTCCAAAGTTTCTCTAACATATTTGCTGTTAGCTCTTGCCTCTTGAAATAGAAAATAACATGCTGGGTGTTAAGGAGTGTTAGCAGAGGGAAAAGAAATGGAAAATAGATTTAGTATTAATGGTTAAGTATGTGTGGGGGAAAATGTTTCTGTAAGTTTAGCCTGTCAGAAGAGACTCGTGTGTCATTTCAGAGCAGTACTTGGTGGTGTGTTTCCAATGTGAGGAACCTGACAGTCTCAAATGGTGAGTTGGGCAAATGGCATGTGACACTTGTCTGTGACATGACATCTCCCTTGGCTACTCTAGGCATCATTCATGCTGGTGTTTAGAATTGGTCCTAGGGTTGTCCTAAACCACCCTAACTAAGCCATAGGAACTACCTTTTGTCTACCTTCTGTTACACAGAGCAAAGCTATCCATATAATAGGCTTATCTTGCTTACTCAACACCAAAACATATTCAGACTTCCTTATGCTTTGCCAAATGGAGCTCATCTAGGCTTGGACTTTTGGCTGTGGACTCTATGTTCCAGCATTACAAAATTAAGAGGTGAGCTGGGCAGGAAGGGAGGATCAAGGAAGTAGGGCAGTAGTTTGCATCCAGTGTCCACATGGAAGGTGTGGCAGCGCTTAGCCCAGCAGAGTGGAGCAGGTCTCGCAGGTGAGTGACAGCACTGCGGCTCACACTGAGGCACTTGGCCAAGTCTGCCCCTGAGATCAGCAAATAACAGCCTGCAAGGTCAGGATGTGTGAGCTTGAGGAGAATAAAGATGGGTATGAGCACAGGAGAAGGCTGGGCATTCTTACTGCTGATCTAGTGAATACAGTGGTTTTAGTCTTGCTTGTATATCCCCAAAGCAGTAGAGTTCACTTTTAAGCAGGCTGGGTAGAAAACTTCCCCAGAAGAACTGTTCTGACCTCTTGACCATTTGGTAGGTGCTGGGAAAGGAGAAGTCAGAAAACAAGCATCTGCTTGAGGCAAAGTACTTAAACTGTATTCTTGAATAATTACACATACGGTTTGTTATTACAGATTCAGGTTAGTTATACACTGGTTTATGACTGTTGTTTCTCTTACTGGTGTGCAGTCCCTGAATGCCAAGCACACTGGTGACATTCCTCTTCTCACACTGATTGCTGCTATGTGCAATTTAAGGGCATATTTGAGGCATGGTAGACCTCTGCGTGGATCCCTGATGGGAAGTAGTAGGGAGATGTTTGTTATGGAGCATCTACGAGCTTTTAGCCTCTTACTGTGTCCTACTGTGTCTGTGAAAACAGAAGGGAGTTAGTACTAGATTTTGCAGACTGATAATCTGTTGGCTTCGTACTTGGGGACTACTATAATAATATATCAAACTGCATAGGGAAATGGTGGAGTCACCATCTCTGGAAGTATTCAGAAATACGTGGATATGGCACCTGAGGATATAGGTTAGTAATGAAAAGAGCAGTGGTGGACCTGATGGTCTTGGACATCTTGTCCAGCCTTAACAATTCTGTGATTCAGAGCAGAAATGCTGATTGCAGAAAGGCCCATATTCTGTTAAACAGCCTCTTGGGAGGAAAGAATAACAGGGAAATGGTGTCTTTGCTCCTAACACATGCTGGGTTTTGACGATGTTGGTACTCACTTAGCTGAATGTTGGAGTTTAAAAAGCGCCTGAATTGTAAGGTTGAAGAACCTTGCAGCAGGGATTTGGGCTCATACAGAAGTAGGGATTTTGGCTCAAACAGAAGTAGGGCTTCTGCCTAGATGCTTATCTATTCTCATCTGGCTAAGCCTTTGGAACTACTTTCTTTGCAAACCTGTCTCAGGTGTCAGAGTTCATAGATGTATCATTTAGCAGACCAGAGTTTAGGACTTAAATAGATAGAGATAGAGGACATGGCTATTTTGATTTAGAATTGGGTTATCTATGGAAGTCTGACTGAGCATGTATGACTTGAGGTTTCCTTGAATATGCAGTATTTAATATGATGTCCATATGCTGGTTTTGTAAGACTTTCCTCTTGACTTGAACACATAGTTACCAATCCCTAATAAGCAGATTTTTTGGTCAGAGGACCCCTGTTTGGGACAAAACTTCAGGAAAATTTTCAGTGCTTGCTAAAGCACAGAGAAATTGTCTAATGTGGGGAACAGAACTGACTCAAAAATTTATTTGAAGTGTAGATCAGGTCTAAATGCAGTCCTTTTGGCACTGGGAAATAAGATCTTTCTTTTCTTCTTTGACAAATTCTTATTACAGCTCTGGTTTTTAGCTCAACAGATGGGTAGAAGAGCCAGAGCATATGGTGAAGAGCAAATAAATTTTATGCTAAGGACATGTATGTAGGACTAACTGTGGTAAAAGTATAGTGATTCACTTAATGACACCTTTAATGGTAATCCTATTAGCTCTTTGGTTTAGGTTGTTAAATCAGTCTCTATTTTGTATTAAAAATAATCAGTCACACCAATACATCTGTTCTGTTGAAGTGTGTTTACTTCTGTATGCATATTTATTTCTCTGCAAGTCTTATCAAGTAAACTTTTAATTGTAGGGACTGGAATAGGAATGTTAGCTTTAGAACTGTGTGCTGAATCTGCTTATATTTTATGTCCCTGAATATTTATGTATCGTGTGTTGTCCATTTAAACCGTACTTCTCTTACCCTGTGTTAGACCTGTGATACCATCTACATTGAACTGCAGTATATTCTTAATTTTGAAAGAAGTGTTGATCAGCACATCCTATATAAAAACAATTTAGATGGTTCTTTGATTTTTCTCAATGTCAAATGTATTTTCCAGATGGATTTTTTTATTTCTACTATGGAAGGGTGAAAAGGGGACCAAGTGAAGAGGAGTTACCAATTCTCAGTCTTTATTTTGTACAGTTTGTCTTTTGGAAGTTTGTGTTTTACCCACCTGTCTGATTCAGTTTTGTGAAACCAGGATGCCTCATCTGAACTGCAAATAAATTTGGGGTTTACATCTGTTTCTTCCGCTTAATATCGTTGGGGGTTTTAATCCTGAAAATAAAAAGTACAACTTGAGCTAATCATCTTTGGTGTGTGTTCTGTACTGCTGACTCTTTTGATACGTGATGATTACATTGTGAGTCAACTAAGATCAGTTGATTTCAGAATCTTCTCTGATGCAGAATGGTGTCACTGAAGGTTGGTTTGGGGTTTTTTTGAGGTGCTACATCTCGCTGCACTTGTGTCCCCTGGGTAGTCAGACCCAGGCAACATCCTTTTTTTTTAGGGTGTGCTGATAACTTCTCAGTGCAAGTAGTAGTGCAAAGAGATTAGAAATCATTTCGTGCTTGCACTTGTGTGCACACACAGCTACATCTCTGCCTGAATGCTCTGGGACAAAAGTCTGCTAATCCATGGATCCAGTTCTGTCCTGGAAGGCAAGTACAACTGTGCAGCCTCTACTGCTGTAATACAGGTGATGAAGCTCCACTGTAAGACTTGATCAGGAAACAAAGCATTGATAATGATTCCTGGAGACTGGGCTAATGTTGGAGACACACTCTTCTTTTGGGTTGCTTTCAGTGTGCCTGCCTTGAAGATACGGCAAGTGTGGGTGGGGTGAGGGGAGACTGGATGGCCCTGATTCCTTCATGTTTTCAGACAGTGGTGACTGAGGGGGAGCTGTCTGGAGATTTTTTTTTTTGAAATCCCAAAGTTAGAGCTGGGAATTCTGAGCTTAGTCACTACCTGTTGTGTCAGACCTCGAAGTAGGTGTTTGCAAACCAGCCTTCATTAGGAGTGACTCACACAAAGCTAACCATTGGTCTCAGTAGTGTCTACAATGTGCTGTAGGGAGGGAGTGTGCCACCCTTTTTCCAGAATATACCTGTGCAGCACGAGTCTAAAGTGACTGGCATAAGCTGCCAGTGTGTAAAAATTTGATGGTTAAATAGCTTGGAGCAGCAGTGTGACTTCCACCCCCCATCTACACTTTCCCCAGGCCAGGAAAATTCTGAACCTTAGAGGGGACTTCAGGTGCAAGAGTGAGCATGATTTCATCATATTGCTTTGCCAGGGGTTTTAATGGGTTTTTTTTTTTTTTTTTTTGTAGTCCGTGTGCCTTTAGCAATGCTGGACGAGGTCACACATGTATATACATGCACATGTATGCATGAAGTAAATTGTTATTTTGAAGCATATAATGCGACTGCAAAAACTAGAAGCATGTTCTGTGACATTTATGTACACCCTTTATACCAAGTTTCACTGTTGCCACAAACCTGTGATTAGCTGTTCAAACAGAATAATTTCTGAATTGCGTGTGTCTTACTATTTACCTCTTAGGGGATGCAGCTGAACCTGCATGCAGTTTTTTTCAGCTGTGGAGGATAAACTCCTCCACGCTGTCTGAAGGACAGCCAGTTTGGAACCTGGTGTGTGCTGCGTACTGCTCTTGATCCATGTGTAGCTAGAAGGTGAGCAAAATGCTGGCAGGCTCTGGAGCTGAGTAATGGTAATGTCACTGATTCTTCTCATCAGCTAGGTGACACACCAGGCGCTTGCATTAGACTAGAAGAGCATTTGAACCAAAAAGCCTCTCCCCAGTTTAAATGTACTAAGTGGGGTCAGTTTGTCATGCTCTTGGGTGAGCAGGCTCTGGAAAAAGAAACCACGTGAATTTTGAACCACTGCTGGTTGGTGAGCCCAGCTGCTCTTCTTGGGGATCAGGGTTTGATCTGTTCTGATAGCAGTGCCACTGCCTGAAGTCAAGACAAAGTGGATTCTTCTGGAAAAGATGGTGAGCGTGACCAGGATCATTAACAGGTAACTTGCTGCATGGATAAGCTGTTAATACAATCACACAGAATTTAGGGATTGGTTTAAATTAAAAGCAGAATTTGCTTAGAGTAGAAAATGTCTTGTTGTTTTTGTTCTTTCTTGTATGTCTCTTATCTGCAGTAGAAATAAATATACCTTGGGGGAAGAACTTTGGGATGGTGCAGAGTCTGCTCAAGGGAGAAGCTACTGTCCTACACATAGCTGTGTAGGTTTATATCTGCAGGTTCAGCAAAAATTTGGCCTCAGAGTCAGTACTGTTCCTTTCAGCGACCAGTGCAAACACATGCCCATGGCAGAGCTGCTTACATGGCCAAATTTGTGGATTAAAGTTTCCAGCATAATCTGTGGGCTGAAATTGCATATGGCTGTAAGTTGGGTGGTACTTCAGAGAGGTGAATGCTTCTCCTATCTGCTTTGAGATTATTTTTTGTTCTCAGTAGTTTAAAAATAAAACAACCCCATTTGTTGCAAGATATGACTTTTTAGCCCTTCTTCTAAATTAAAATTGGTGCAAGGGTAATTTTCTGCTGCCTTATCTGGGCAGTTCTTGGTGGAAGAAGGGAAGCAACTGGCAGTACCTTAGGCACTAGAGCATCAAGGGAGCTTAGCTGGTAGCTGTATAAAGTGGGAAGTGTATGGCACAGTGCCAGCACAGGCTGTCCCTTTATGACTGAGGCAGGTGGATGAACCTTTAAAAGGGTTCTGGTGGCTCAGGAGATGCTGAACAATGTGTTGGTCCTCATGCAGAGGCTTGCAGGTTTCAGTGAAATGGCATAAAAGCTTGGCTGGTGTGTGCAAAGCCCAGATGGTACCTCATGCTTGTGTTTGAAAGAGTAATTTCTGTTTGACCAGAGTTGCGGGTGCCATTGTTTAATCTCTGTTATAATCATGAGGAAGTTTGATGCTGTTTGTGCAGATGCTGTTTGGGTGGCTCAGCAGAGGGACAGGCAAACGGGTGGCCCAGCCATGTCCCCCAGCCCCTCACTTTATACTGTGGGACAGTGCCTTGGCACTTCAGGTGTGTTTGAAACTCTAATGGCAAATTCCTCTTGGTCTGGACATTTGTGAATGCAGAATACAGAAGAAATTGAGAGCTGAGTTATTTCTATCGTGTTGCTTCTTGCAAATACTCTCTAAGAAAAGGAAAACAAAACAGTGCCTAGGAGGTGTTTCTCCCTGCATCAAAGTCATCCTTTTTGGCAGATTGGGTGGAGAAGAACACATTGTTTATTTGGTGAGGTCTGTGTAAATGAGAATTAAAGATGATAAAAATATTTTTCTTGAATTTTTTTACTGAACATTCACTTTTATTTTTGTTCATAGCAACTGAGTGAAGGGTTGGGTTTTGGTATGCCTGGGTTTTCTTTCAGCTTGAAATTGCAAAGCCTAAAATCACAAATCCAAGAAACAAAAATCATCCAGAGAGGCTGGAGCAGTGGAAAGGGAGGAGGAAAGGTATGCAGCAGTGATAGTGCTGTAACTTGCCCTTTGGAACAGAAAATAAAACTCTTGGTTTGGAACGCTTTTTTTTGAGACAGAACAAATTATTACACCAAGCTCACTCTTTGAACCACATCCAGTACAAAGTTCATTTGATACATTAAATGTAGTTCCACATTTGCAAAAATGCTGAATTTGATTTGATTGCATTTTTTGAAAGGCTTTACTGGCAGCAAGTAAAATACCTGCCAGGCATTTCTCCTGAGGAAAATAACAATTGCTAGTATTTCAGCCTAAATATCTCAAATGCCAACAGTTTTGGTTCTTTTTCTCTCATTCTGCTTTTCTTGAAGAATCTTTACTTGAACTCTGAAGCATTAGAAGCAGCCAAGACATCCTGTATGATACTGGATATTGCTGAAAAATGTGCTTTGGTCACTGCCAAAACAACAAATAAAGAAGTGTGTATTGCAGAGATAATCCCCTTCTGACCCTCCATAATTCTGTCTTGAAAACTGCCCTTAGTAACAGGGCTGCCTGAGGATCAATGGCACAGGCTGCCTCACCAGGCTGACGCCTTTGCTGCACACCACAGCCACGTACAGGCAGGGATGAACTGGTGTTTCTCAAGGCTGTTTTTCCCCCTGTCTGCTGGGTATGTTCACTGTGCAGGCATGCACAATGCTGGCAAAAACACTTGAAGCCAGACATATCCTTCCAGGCTTTGGGATCCAGAATGAATCAGAAACTCAGTGTAGGTTTCCTGAAGTACATCCATGAAGGAAGAGCAAGGCCGCTGCAAGAGGAGTTTACACTAGCAGAGTTTATGTAATTTGGAGGATCCTAGAAATTCCTACCAAGTAATTGCTTGTTTATATAGTACTAGTTCTGGAAAGTTTTGGTGGTGCCAGATTGGGAGAGAGAATTGTGATTGTTCAGCCTGGAAAAGAGAAGGCTTGGGGTGACCTAATTGTGCCTTTCCAGTACTTGAAGGGAACCTGTGAGAAAGAGGGAGAGGGACTTGCTACAGGAACACGTAGTGACAGGACAAGAGGGAATGACTTGAAACTGCCAGGAGGTTTACATTAGACACTAGGAAGAAATTCTCTACGGTGAGGGTGGTGAGGCTCTGGCAGCCCAGAGAAGCTATGGATGCCCCATCCCTGGAAGTGTTCAAGGCCAGGTTCAATGAGGCTTTGAGCAACCTGGGCGAGTGAAAGGTGTCCCTGCCTGGGGCAGGGGGGGATTGGAACTAAACTTCTAGCCCAAGCCATTCTATGATCTTCCTATCACCTGGATTTTGTGCACAAAGGAGATTGCTTTCTCAGATGGTTATTTGACTGTCATCTCCTGGAACGATTTACTAAAAACTAGACTGCTAAAAAAATTGCTTGTTTATGGCAATAAACTAGATAATTACAATCTTGTCTTCTCGCATTTATTGCCAAGAACAAGAACTTTTAAGTAGCTTAATTTCCCTTCCACATGTTCCTTCCTCCTGTCTTGAGGCTAGGTTTGTCCCCTTTCCAAGGCTGAAGGATAATGTAGGCAGCAATAATAAATGTACCAGGGAACTGGCATCTCAAGATCACGATTATAGTTCAATTCTGTTTACCCAAAAGTGAAATGAAAGACTTGGCCAGTGAATTTGCTCTCCGCTCTGTTACAATCCTGTGACTCTTGGAGCAGAATAGGCTGGTAGAGGCTGTTAGAGCAAGGTTTTTAGCAGGGAATGAAGGAAACAGCTGAAAATCAAACTTCCAGAGGACACTGGAGAACCCAATAAATGTGTGTGCTTTTGTAGATGGCTAACAACCAATCAGCTTGAAATCCTTGGTTTTGTGCCTCACTAGCTGGGAGTGGTCGGTTAGGGCACTTCAGAAAAAATAATAAGAAAAATCCTTCTTACTGTCCTTATGCCTGCTGAAATCCATAAGGACAGTATGCTGCTGTCTGTGCTGCTGTCCCCCCTGCTTCTCGAGGGGCATGGGCTGGCAGGTCCCCAGGCTCACCAGTGTGTCCCGGGTCCCTACCATGTGTTCTGTTGTTGTTGATGTGCAATTGCCCTGTCCTGTTCCTGGGACCTTGCTTTGGGGGCCTGGATGGCTTTAGTGGTTGTCACACACCCTTTGTGCCTGGGGAACGGATAGGCAGGATTTCTTTCATGGCTCTCAAGCCTACAAAAAGTTTGGGAAGTGGCAAACTGAAAAACCTGTGTTATTATGTTTGCTTAGAAGAAAACAGCGACTGCCTTCTCAAATACTGCAAATGACCGTGGTGATCATTATACCTGCCGAGATGACAGCACTACGTTCATTAAAGCCTGAGGAGCACTCCTGCTCCAGTGCTGAGGGCTGCAAATACATAGCCTGACACAGGCACTCATCTGAGCAGACCGAAACCAAACTCCCACGTATGGACTCAAGAACACCCTCTGTGAAATGCTGGGGTGCTGTCTCACCTGGCTCTTCCTGTGACACACCTGCCTGGGGAATGTGGACCTCCAGGGTCAAACTTGAGCTAAAGCATATGTTTTGAGATACCATCTCTGACATTTAAGGGCACCACACCTTATTCTTCTTTTCTTTAAGACTCCTGGATGTGGTAGGACAGGAGAAGAATGAGCAGACACTACCTGCTGGCCTGTCTCAAGCTCATGCTTAGACCTCTGTCTCATTTCTGTCTTGCTGGATTCCTGTTGATCAGAGTCTATCTGCTCTGTCCAGCAAGTCTCATCATTAATGCTGGTGCAGTTCTTTTCCTAACTCAAAGGTAGCTGGCTCATGTAACTGTGTCCCCCCATAGAGTTTCATGAGGTATGGCTTTCTGGCTCCAAGCTGAGACAGTGTTCAGACTGACTGGGTTTTTTCCAGATCTGATTGGTCTAGGAATAGTGCTGAAAACTGCTTTTTAGTTTCAAAACACTTAACCATCCTACTAAATTATTAGCATTGGCAAGATGCCACCAAGCGGGACAGAGTCCAGCTCCGGTGAGGTGGTAAAACTGCTCTTACTTAGGTGGTTTTTATTGAATAACAACCACAAAAGACCACCTAATATTCATCCAAATTTTTCCTCCTGATCTGATGGGAGCAGGATGTATAAATAGCATTGAGTCTGAGGGGAATGTGGGCTCTTCTCTCCCATGCTTTTCTTTTTTGTGTGTGCCAAGTTAAGGAAGAGGAGAATTCAGAAAATGCAAGGAATTCTCATTTCCCTTTTCTCCTTGCTTGTTTTAAAGTGCCAGAGTGAGAAGTTGGTACCTTAATATATCTTCTGTTTATTACCCCATGACACACTTCACTCTGATTTTGATACCCGGAGAGGGAACATCCTCCCCCAGGGGTATTTTGGACTCCTGTTATTGTATTTGCTGATGATTGTAAAACTCCATTTGCTGTCCTGTCCGCTAGTTGTTCTGTTTCAACACACCTTTAGCTGACCTATGCTCCAGAGAACTGTTAAACATTGCAGGCATGCCTGAGGAAGGAAAATAATCTTCCTTTCAACTTGGAGTGCAGCACTCAAACTCACTGGTGTGGCAGAAGGAGCAGTAGATGTGCTGTGGGTGGTGCTAAACCGGTTTGGAGAGAGCTGGGAACGGCATGAAGTGTGGAACTAAAAACTTTATGCTGTGATGGGATGGGTAAGTTAGCATCTATGTGCTGGCAGACTTTGTTGTGTGGGGGTGTTAGAGCTTTAAAAGCATTGTGGGCTATAGAAGGAGCACTTTGGAAAGTGTTTGAGCCCCGGCATTGCCTTTGCCTTGGAGAAGGCAAAGGAGAAGGTCACCAGAGATGGTTAATAAAGCTTTAGCTGCTGAGCTCACTAAACATTCTTCCAGTTCAATGGCCTATGCAGAATGATGTGTTTAGTCAATGTTTAATTCCTAAGCAACAAATGGTGATTGTCATACTAGAAGGCACTTGTGGTGTTGACTGAAGCAATGGAGGCCAAGGATTAAAAAGGTCGTGCGGAGAGATCACTTTGGCAGACTCAAAGCTCTCACCTCTAGGTCAGATCCCTTCTCAGCAGGAGAAAACAAGGAGAAGTTCATGCTGCCTTAATGCCAATAAAGGCTTTCCAATAGGAAAACAAACCAGCTGTTTAAAAAAAATTATTGGCCGTAGGAAACAAAACAAAGGGAAACATGAACTGTGGATAGTTGAGGGAAGGCAGGGGAAAGCAGGAAATTAAGAGACATTTACTCGTGCCCTGGTGATGGGAGAGCAGGAGTGGAGCATGTAGCTGGTCAGCAGAGGCAAGCTGTGACTGACAGCAGGAGGGGAAAGGAACAGCAGCTGTTGAGGAGGTTGAGGGCTGCTTGTATGGTTCAGATCTGAAGAAGAGATGAGAGAGAACTGCAAACAGTGCCTTCACAGAGTAGAAGACCTGGATGGGACGTCAGGCAGAAAACTCAAGAAACTTTCTTGTTGGATGAGTCAGAAATGAGAAGAGTCCCCACAGCTGAGAGCCTCTAACCCTGTCTCACCTTCACCCCTCTCCAAGATCTGATTGTCACGGCCTGGCCCCTGGGCTCTGAGCAGCCACCAGCACTGTTTATCTCCAAACCTGGCCTGGTTTTGTCTGAAGCTGCTTTATCCAAAGACTCTGTTAACTCAAGCTTGGGGGGAGAAGGAAGGGGGTGTAGGCATGTGACATTCCTGCCTCCTATGAAACCAGCACAAAGCATGTGAAGTTTACAAGTTTACCGTTTATAAAGTTTAGCCCAGGCCAATGGGACTGGCTTGGCTGTTTCGTACATATAGTAGTTCACTTCTCTATCAGTGCTAGGAGGATTGGGATGGTTTGTCCTTTATTGTTCTTTACTTTCCATGTTTTATACATCAACATGCATAATAGCAATTATTGTGTGCTTTTCCAACTCTGCTGGGTAAAGTACCCAGGGATTTTGTGATACAGACAGACAAAGTGCTGTTCAAACCACTGCACTTTCCAGGCTGTGACTCAGTCTTTAGGATTGCTTTGTCTTAAAGACACATAGAGCTATAACCAATTTTATTTTGTTAGGCTGTTGCTGAGCCTATACATGTGTAATGCAGACCAGAGTTCTGCCTCAGTTTTAGAAGATTAGGGCAAGATTGAGTCGATTTTCTTTGATCTACCAAGACCTCCATTGCTGAGCTACTAAGAGAGGGCAAGACTGCAAGCTAATATAAGGGCTTACTTGTGGCCAGGACACACCACTTCTTCCATACTGGATATTGACTCCAGCACTGATTTACTGGGCACAGGAATAAGTCTTCACCCATGCAATTTCCAGCTGCAAGAGGGGTTTAGTTCTAAATTACTGATCTGTGATAATTTCAGTCGTGGCAATGATTAATTCTGCTGATGAGTTGATGGTTTTGTAAACATGTAGGGCAGCTCTGCAAAAGTCATTGTTTATGAGGTGTTTGCTGCTTTTTCTTTTCAAATTTCATGCTGTTTACCTTGAGAATGAAGAATGAATGCTGTGGAAAAGTGGCATGTCCTATGAGCCAGTATTACTTTGCTCAGAGTGTTAGCAGGGCTGAGCTGTTCCAGCAGTAAGTGTGCACATTCCAAAGCAATTAGAACAGTTTCATAAGTAAATACTGCTCAGCAGCTGATAAAATGCCCTTCAGATGTCTTCGTAAAACAGATGCAGGTGACCAGTAAAGAACTACTTTCTTTAATCTTTGCAGTCAAATGTGAAAATACTTATTCTGATTCCTAACAGGTTTTTTCATTTAAAAGTTGCTGTAAATTGAAAGTAGTTCATTTGTCTTGTTGAAATAGCCTGCAACTGAGTCACAGGGAAAAGAAATGGTGACAATCATGGATTCCCCACCCTATGTGCTTCATCAGAGTCTCTGACCTCTCTTAGCATAACCACACATTGAAATCATTTGATGCTTGGCTTACTGTGAGTGTAAAAACTTCTAGGGAGGAGGAAGAACAAGTGGGAGGGTGAAAACCAAAGTAAAAAGGAGGATTTCCTCTGCCTATAAACTGGTGTACAAAATTGCAATTCATCTGGGAAGCTCTGCAAACTAAAGCACGCCTGTTTTCTGCTCAGAACAAGCATGGCTTCAAGCTCCAGGACTGATTCCCAAACTTCTTGGACCAGCTTTTACCCATATTGTCCCTTGTCCCAGAGCTTTGAATTCCCAACCTCAGAACAGGGGTGCAGTCTCCAGGCCCCTTTGCAGGCCCACCAGCTATCTGTATTTCCAGCTGTGAGAACCCCTGCCCTAGGACACCATTTGGGTAAAAGCATAGGATGCTGGCCATTATGTACTCCAAGACCAAAGCTAAAGATCTTTTTTCCAGAAGCATTCTTTCAGAAACTGAACAAAACAGTCTTTTAGATGTGGGTTTGCTTTTCTCTTTTGTTTCCCCTGTTTTTCTGATTTTCTTTCTTTACTATCTTCTATACCTTCTGGCTACTGTTACTTTCTGGGGATTGTTTCCTTTTGTTGAATCATAAAATAGTGTGAGTTGGAAGGGACCTTTAAAGGCCATCTAGTCAAAAACCCCTGGAATAATCAGGGACATCCTCGACCAGACCAGGTTGCTCAGAGATCTGTCTAGCCTGACCTTGAATGTTTCCAAGAATGAGGCATCCACCACCTTTCTGGGCAACCTGCTCCAGTGTCTTATCACACTCATTATAAAAAACTTGCTCTTTATAGCTAATCTAGATCGACCTTCTTCTCATTTAAAAACATCATCCCTTGTCCTATCACAACAGGCCCTGCTAAAAAGTTTGTCCTTACCTTTCTTATAATCAGAGAATCATCAGGGCTGGAAGAGATTTCTAAGATGCTCAAGTTCAACCATTAACCCAGCACTGCCAAAACCCCTTCAAGTACTGAAGGACTGCTCTAAGGCTTCCCCAGAGCCTTCTTTTCCCAGCAAGAACAGCCACAACTCTTTTTGCTTATCCTCACAGGAGAGCTGCTCCAGCCCTCAGACCATCTTCATGGCTCCTCTGGATGCACTCCAACAGGCCCATGTTGCTTCTGTGCTGAAGTCCACATGGCTGCTTTTTGAAGGATGCACAGAACCCTGTGGAGGGACAGTTTTTTTCAAACACTTTTGTGTCTGAAGAGTGTTACTGTGATGAGTTGCACAAGAAGGCAGGCAGGGGGGAAGGCAGGACACTCACTGGAAACTCCGATTGCAAGGATGAAGGAGGCCAAACGTGAAGGGTGAGGAGGGCTGAGTGCTGAGCCTGAAGGGCTGTGGAGAGTGGAGGTGGGCCTCAGGCAAAGCCAGCTGAAGTTCAGCCTGGACAGTGCATGAGCCAAACCCTAAATCTGTTTGCTTTGACTGGGTAACTTAAGACCTGCACTTGGACACTGTGGTCCAGGCCCTGGCCAAGCATATGGAGCATTAGCCCATGTGAATATGAGGAAGAAATAATCAGCTTTGGCAGTCCAAGTCCCACGTTTGTCATATAAGCACACCCTGAACTTTAAACATATGTGTAACCCTGTTTCCAGTACAGCATTTGAAAATGTGTCCTCACTCCAATCCTTTACCCTGATGAAGAAAACAGAATTTATAAAGAAGATTTTAAGCATAAAGTTGCCTTTTGTTCTGCACTATACTGGAGCACAGAGATAGTAATTGTACACAAAGCTCTATTTAATTTCATTTATTCCTGTTAGCAGAAGTAGAACTAGCATTGGTTTGGGGTTTTTTTGGTTGCGGGTTTTTGTGTATGTGTTCTTGTGTCGGTCTTGTTCTGTTTTGATGTGGTTTTCCTGGGGATGGTTGTATGTGACATGGTAGCATGAGAATTGTCAGTCAAAGAACTGGGCTCAGCAGTTTTCTGTGGATATCCAAGAGGTTGCTGATAGCATGTATCTGGCAAGGTTCCAGATGTGATCAGCTATCAGAAAATATTCCTCCTGACTCTTGCCCAGACGCTTTCCTCCCTTGCTACCCCTTCAAGCTTTCTTCCAGAACAGCACCCCATAGTTATACTTGGTAAAGCCCATTTCTTCTGGAAACCTTGGCCAGCTATGTGGAGTTCCTGGACCCTGATGTGATATCCAGGTAAGTCAAATCCATTTTTTCTCTTCCTGCCTCCCAAGTCTAAATATAAAATCTGTGTTTCCATGTGGTCTTTCTTTTAAAATCCCAAGTTAAACTAAATAGGGAATTCTGTTGATTGTGCTATGAAATCTTATTTATGGCATGATTGTCTTCCTCGGCTAGACTCAGCTGTTTTAAAATAAAAGACAACAAACCAAGTATTTCCAGAATGAGGTGACTAAAGCTGTCTAAGACCTCTGGGGCCTTCAGTTTACAAGAAGTGTCCTGATCCTGGTTTGCTGTGAGTCAAAACCTAAACAAAATGCTTAGGTCAACCTTACTTCCACCACTGAGCTCCACTACATTAGAGGCAAAGGTACAAATTTTACCTGGATTATTTAAAGAGCTTTACAGGACTTTCCTCAGTTTGGAAACCTTGTGGAAAAAGTAAGAGGAAGCTTCTATAATTTTATGTTTAGTTTCAAGCCAGAGTCAGAGCCTTCATAGTATTTTCTGGCTTTGGTTTGGAAAGGGAGCTGCTTTGGCCATGGGCCAGCTGGCGCAGGGGTAGCTTTCAGCCCTCCCCGTGGAGCCCTGCTCTCTGCAGGTCAGCAGCTGAGCCACAGAGTCTGGCCACAAGCAGGAGAGTTGGGTCCTGGCCAACTTGGCATGTTACGGCCCTGCTGAGTTAGGATGCAGCAGGCCAAGAACTGAACCTCCGGGCATCAGGGAGAGGGCCTGTAAGGAGTCTACCTCTGCCTCCTTTGGGAGGGTGCTGCTGCTGCTTCATACCAGCATCAGTGTGGAAGGAAGGAGCCATCTCCATCAGTCAGGACTGGATGGGAGGATTTCTATGTCACTGTTTCCTAATCCCGCTCTGAGTGGAACGGCATTGAAATCTGCAGCAAAATTAGCTCTGAGTCCTACAACTCTGAGTGATATTCAGACTGTTAAAAAAAATTAAGAAGTCCTGTCATGGTTCTTAAAATCCATGTGTTCTTACCTACTTCAAAGCTCTTGTGTGGGCATGACCAACAGAAGTCCTGTATGGTCCCATGTGATGAGCAACGTGATTCGCCTGCAGAGGAGGAACCTCCAAAGTCCTCTTATGCTATAGAAACATAGAATCATAGAATGGTTCAGGTTGGAAGGGACCTTAAAAATAATTTCGTTTCAACACCTGTGCTATGGGCAGGGATGCCACCCATTAGACCTTGTTGCTCAGGACCCCATCCAGCATGGCCTTGAACACTTCCAGGGATGGGGCACCCACAACTTCCCTAGGCAGCCTGTTCCAGTGCCTTGCCACCCTCATAGGAAACAATTTCTTCCTAATGTCTAATCTAAACCTGTCCTCTTTCAATTTAAACCATTGCCCCTTGTCCTGTCACTCTCTGCCCATATGAAAACTCCTTCTCCCTCCTTCTTATAAGGCTCCATAAGGTCCTGGAAGGCTGCAATGAGGTGTCCCTTGAGGTGTTCTCTTCCCCAGGCTAAACAGCCCCAGCTCTCTCAGCCTGTCTTTGTTGGAGAGGTGCTCCATCCCTCTGATCGTCTTCATGGCCCTCCTCTGGATTTGCTCCAACAGGCCCATGCCTTTCCTGTGCTGGGGATCCCAGAGCTGGATGAAGTTCTCCAGGTGGGGTCTCACAAGGGGAGAACCCTCTCCCTTGACCTGCTGGCCAGGCTGCTTTGGATGCAGCCCAGGATGTGTTTGGCTTTTTGGGCTGTGAGAGCACATTGCTGGGTCATGTCCAGTTTTTTGTCCATGAGAACCCCGAAGTCCTTCTCCACAGGGCTGCTCTCAACGATTTCAGTCTGTGCTTTTGTCTGGGATTGCCCAATATGCCATCACTTGAAACCTGGATGGTCCTGCTGGATCAACGTTGCTGTTTTGTTCTTTGCTGTGGGCCACAGTCTTGACCTCAGGTACAAAAGTGTGTGGTGAGATCTGCAGCTTTGGAAGTCTGAATGTGGTGATCCAGGCTAAACCTGGCCTGTGTTCCTTGTGCCTTGTATGAAAAGGTTAATTTTTCTCACTTTTAAACTTGTTGGTTTTCCACTTTGGTACATTTCTCTTTGAGTTGTTTCCTGGAAAAGAGAATGCTAAAAGCTGCTCTTTCACCTTTAATTTGGTAAAGTAGGCCGAGTGCTGCTAATACGACAATGCTTAAAGGGATTAGTTAGCACATTAACAGTTTCAGTTGCTAATCTCCTGTAGAACACAGAGGTTTGGAAGGGAATAACTGCTTCTCCCTGGTGAATTTCATTTGCTTGTTCTGCATGGATACAGGTATTTCTTCAGTCTCTGCAGAAGGCTAGCAAGAAGTGTGCTGAGGTAACAAGTGGTGTGATGCTTCCACAAAAATTGGTAGTCAGCTGAGACAGCATTAAAATCATCCTATGGAAGACTATACTGGTCATGATCAAAAATATAAAATGCTTCATGGCATGACAATGTCTTCACTTCTCAGGGAAGCCAAGAGCAGCTTCTCATCACACAAGGCCCACGATGCCTAATCACTTCTCACGACTCCTCACTAAGTTAGAGCAAATAGCAAAAATCAATTTCTTCTGAGTTTCTGCTTTCACTTCCAGCTTGTTGAAAAATCTGTTTCCTACACCCCCTTGAATTTGGTCTATGCGTGCATGATGTACATGGTGTTACTTTGCCATTGCTCTATGTAAAGCTACGTAACTTCTGCATACACATTTTTCAGCTGGAATGGTAGGAAACTGCTCACTTTTCCCCATGTCCCAGATACCTGTAGTTTCAATGCACATTGATAATGGGGATCTTGAATCTCTGGGCTCCTGTGAAAGAGCTGCCTGCTTCTCAGATGTAGCAGGTCATGAAGCAGAGTGCTGGAGGGCAAGGTGTATTTGTGATGGAAGATGGACAGAGGAAAATTAAGTCGGAGTTCGCGCCTTAAAGAAGTCTTTGCAAGGGTGTTTACATGTAGACACAAATTATTCATCCTATCTTCTCTCCCTTAAGTGTGTAATATTTTTTTCCATTAGAGGAATGCACATCTCTGGCTACTCCTTCAGAAGGAAGGTAGTGAAGTTCAGTGGAAGGCCAGAATTAAAATCCTCTTGAGATGTGCAGTGTGTCATGTAACCTACTGAATTCCCTCTCATGTGCATTTCAGAAGAGTGCTTGCCTATAATCTGGAGAATGTCCAATCACTATCTGTTGGTGAATTGCACCATTTTTATTTTGGATGAAAGTTTAACACTGTTTTCTTCAGTATTGTTTCCTGATGCTGCTCTCAGCCACGGTCTCCTACTCCTTCATCTCCTTAAAGCTCCCTTGTGTTCCAAAATACTTGATTGGAAATTAAGTATTCAGGAAAAAATGATAAAATAAAGGCCTTGCAGCACCTTCTGATGTTTAACAAAAGGTTAACAAATGCAAAAATGGCTCCTGAAAGCTGTGGGCAATTTCAGGCCAGGTTTGCATTTTTCAAATTCTTGCTTTACCTTATTTGGCCATGCAAAATGGGATCCAGCAGTCCCCAGGGATTTGGCTGTGCAGAGATTGGGCTTTGTTAAGAAGAAAGTATGTGTTTTTTCCTTGGGAGACACATGGCTAAATATGGGCTGTGTTAATAACAAATGAGTCTGCTTGCTGGCAGAGTTACAGATTCCCAATGTCCCTCATGTTAAAAAGGCAGGCACTCAGCAGCCCTCTAGCATCGAGCTTCCACTTTGACTGTATCGAAAGGTGGGGGAGTGGAGGGATGTGCCAACATCCACACTCATGGAACTTGCCTTGATTTTTTAGGAAGTAGTTTGGGTACAACACAGCTACAGTTGTCTAAAACAACTTGAAATGAAACCAAACAGGTCAGAGAACCAGAGCTGAGTGATTTTTGTGAGCTGAGACTATATGTAATCTTTTTTCCCTTTTTTGCAAAGTTTTTCTTTTTTTAATACTCTTTCCTGTGAACAACGATTCATCTGAAAAATACAAGTAGATAAAACAAGCTGGCCAAATAATATGCATAGTTCTAGGGAATAAATATTGACTTAGGATCTGATATTAGTCAAATGATATGTTTGAGGTATGCCCTATAAAATGTAGCTCTTGGGACAGGTAGCAGATCAAAAACCTCTACTGACTGCAGGTTTTATTTACCTATTCACAAGGGTTCTGACTAAAATATTGTGCCTCAGTGCTTTGTTAGGCATGAAACTTGTTGATGCTTGGGCTGAGGTGAAGAGTGTAAGGTGGACAGCAATGGAGAAGTATTGATGTATTAAAGTATGTGTTGCATAAAGCAGTAACTATATAACCACTTTTTAAAAATCTAACAAAAGGTTGAAGAACTCTTGCAGAAACAGAGGGGAGGTACAGGCAGAGGCCATCAGGGAGCTATCAGGACCCGGGCAGATGTTAGGAAACAGGTGTAGGTAGTTAAACAGCTCCTAGTGCTTAGTTGGGCACTGCTGATGGGACAACTTGAGCTAGATCCTCTTGCTAGTTGAGCAGTTTTAGCTCTTCAGAAATTATTGCAGGTCAAAATCCTTATAGATGGCTCTCTGTTCACAAAAACAAATCCCAGACTAACCCAACTTAGAAAAAAATCCAAACCAGTGACAGTTTATCTTTTCTATTGAGTGCAACTTGAGGCGAATCATGGAGGAAAGGCAGAGAGGTCCCAGTGAGACTCTGATTAGGAGCATGCTACATTTCAGTCTCAGTCACTTCACAAGCTGACTATGCAAGGGATGAAAACATCAATTTCCTAAAATGCTGTTTGAAGATATTGGGAACAGGACAGCCCTAAAAGCTTGCAGGCATTCTAATGACAGGGTGCAGGTCAGTGCGGCTGCACTGTGAAGAGAAGCAGGGGGTGGGCAGTGCAGCCTTCCCTTGATATCTGTTCTTGGGAAAGTTATTTTAAACTTGCTACAGTCTCCTCATGTGTTTATATTACCACCTGGATTGTACAAATGTTTTCACTAGAGCTGGTTGAAATTTTCTTGTAGGAAGAGTCTTGCAGAAAAGGATTTTACTGAAAAATAAAAATTTCACGCGGAAAACTCTTCCTGGGACATTGCTTTGGACTGTTTTTGCTATCTCTGTTCAAAATGTTTTCCGTGAAAAGAGAAAGATTTTAAAGGTAAGGAGTCTTGCTTTCAGACTTCCTGTGAATATTTGTACTTTGTGGTAGGATGGAGGGGAATATTGTTTCCCGTAAGTGTTGTGTGGATTAAAGACTTGGCAGACCTTTGAACATGTGAAGCATTACATAACCTCTGTTATTTTTGATGTGAATGACATTCTCAGTTGTCTTGTAAATGGTTTTGAAAACCAATGAACAAAGAACTCCAAAAAACCCAAGTGTACTTGCATGTCCAAGGGCACCATAACTACTGACCACTAATTTTTTTCTTTATTTTTGTTTTTTGGTGCTCAGGTTTGTACCTGAATATTTGTAAGAGTGAATGACTGTGGTTGGAGCTGAAGGCGGTTCAGGATTATCTCAAGTTATACTTGAGGCATCTCAGGCTCCACATAAGGATTAGGGATATTGCCCTGGAAGTTTTGCTGCAATTTTTCCTCATTGCTGACACTGGCTTTTTACACCATTGTTCGTGATGGTGAGCTGATATTTGGAGAAGTTGACTGTCTGCTGAGGACTGATTTCACTTGGTTGTATGACTGTTATAATTTGGAAATGTGTGACCAGTTCAGGAGTCTGCTCTGGACTGAGGTCCTGAGGTAGCTGGAGAATGGATGAATGAAGGACTGAGAGCTGAAGACAGCCAAGGTCTCCTGAAAATGGTGGCTTGTTGTACTCCCTATGGCCTGTACCCAAGGCTAACAAGCTTGACTATTTCTTCTGCATCCTTTCTATGGGCAAGGTATAGGATTTTGATAAGCTCTATCTTCTCATGCCCTCGGAGACTGTCAAGAAACTAAGTCCCTGTGCAAAAGTGGGGATGCAGCAGGCTTGTGGCTTTCCACGAGAGCCAATCTATTCCTCTACCTCAGGCAAGGTGTGCTACAGGAATGAAACCACTCCTGCAGCCCCTGTGGGCTTTTTAGTAAGACTCAGCCAGGCAGTTATCAGAGTTTGGTAATACTGATGTTATCGCTGTTCGCACTGCCTCTGTTTTGATTCCGAGCACCGCCCACGTTCTCAGAGATGGTTTGCGAGGCTTTCACCGCCGGCTGCCTGTGCCCACATTCTGGGGTGCGTTAGGACAAGGCTGGGATTCGTGCCTGAAATGCCTGGCGCATACCAACAAACCCACTCCCACTGCCTGTCTGTTTGGAGGAGGCACTGGTAGACCAAAGGGCTCTCGTGGCCTCCGATAAGTTAATTACTGGTGGCTTAAATGTTTATGGGGTGGAATGTGCCTCCCATCCAGCATCTGACCTGTGCTGAGAAGCTGCCTTTGACATGTTGTTTCATGGGTGAATGGTTTAAAGTGTCTGTGCAAAGTTGAAAGTTGTTTGAATGATGTGTTATCAGTGCTCCTTTATAACACTGAAGCTTCTTTGCTGTCTGATTTAAAATATGAATAAATCCAGGACACTGGAGCTGGGGATGTAAGCTCATCTGGCACAAGGGTTTCTCTGAAGCAGCCGTGTAGCCCCTTCAAACCCAGTATTTGGTGTGTGTAATTGTGTTGTTGCTAATTACAAGGTAGTCATTGTTTATAGCCTCATCTGCCCTTCCGGCTTCCTCTTGGAAGAACAGGCACAGCTCCAATCTCCCTGAGGCAACTGGAGGCTGTGGCTGATGGTGGTTGGCGGCACCAGCCAAGGCGTGACACTTGCGAGGGGAATGTCTGAGCTGGGACCCAGCAACTGCCCTCAGATCGTCCTAACCCCGAGCAGGACGCAGAGGAACAGCCCCTCATGGGGAAGGGGAGGCTTCCAGGATGAGCAGTAGCCTTAGGGAATGAGATCTTGTGCAGTACAAAAACCCCCTTTTTCTGCAGTGAGGCAGAATATGAATGCCATCAGAATAGTTAATTTGAGACAACTCTGTGGCCAATTGAGTGTTTAATTCTTAAATCAGGGAATGGTTTTGATTTTAGTTTTCTGGAAAAAAAATTGTTTTTAAGGAAATGAGAAGAAACAAGGGAAGCATGTTTTTCCTTTGGAAACAATAATGAGGGATTTGGATTATCAAATAGCAGCTGTGTTGATGCAGACACAATAGCTGTCTGTCAAGAGCATGCAGACAGCTTACGGACGAAATTCCTCTGCTCCCAGCTCCCAGCAAGCACTGGTATCCACTGTGGGAGAAACTGATGATGGCCATGGATGAGGCACTTCCTTAGTAGGTTTCTCCAGCATTATAGCTTAACATGCTGGGAAAAATTTTGATTAAAAGGTTTTCTGTAGAATAGAGAATGCAGTTTTATCAAAACTAAAACACGTTCCATGAAACCATGGATCCTGGAAAAAAAGATTATTTGGAATTTCCTCTGTTTGGTGAGAGTGAAATATCTATACCTAATCAATTGTTTTTTGGGAAAGTAGTGTGTTTCATTTGGTTTGTTGAAGAGTATACTCAACCCAAACTGCATTGGCTGCCTTAAGGTGGATTTGAAAGTGAAGAAAGAATGTTTGCTACAAGGTTTCCCTTGACTGAAATCAGAAATGTGAATCTAAAGATTTTTATTGGTCTTAGAATTGGGAATTTTTCAGCCTTTTTTGCTTGTTAAGACTGAATTTCTCTTAAACATCACAATGATTTTAAAGAACAAAACCTGATTCTTGGCTGGCTTATCCACAATAAAGCATTTCCTTCAAGTAGCTACCTAACTGCTAAACAGCCTTCAGGACACTAGTGTTTTAATTATTTCATTTAGGCTGCTAACCTCTTCACTTGAAATAGCATCCCCCTCTCCAGTCACAGCGTTTTGCCAGGAGCTTTTTGTACCACGTGGAACAGGCAGAGGAGACACAACCAGCCCAGCATCACATCTGAGCTTGACTTGCTTTACCTTCTTGGAAAAAAATGCCCAAATGGTGCAGCCCTGGCAAGCTGTACAAGATCAAACCCACCACCTGTGTTAGTGTGAAAAGATCTCTCTTTTAGTGGCATCCTGCAACACAAGGGAACTTAAAAATCATCACATTTGTGGGCACCTCTTTGCATACTTGCTATGCTCATTGTCCCCGGAAACACAGGAAAGACAACAAGGATGCAGGTCTTCTGTTGTGCTGTAGTGGTCCTGGAGGGTACCATGGTCAGATGGAAAACCCATGAGAAGAAAAGATTCAAAGTATGTTTGTGATGGGGAAATGAAGTGTGAGAGACAAAGCAGGAGGGGAAAGAAGTCCCTGACCAGCACACATTGCTTTAGAAGGAGTCAGTAGAGGCTCCCTGGCAGCAGGACCACTGACTTCCAGAAGATTGGAAAATTATTATAGACTGAGCAAGACACAGGGCCTGGGAAAGGGCAGATTCTTCAGTAGGGTTTGGGACAGTTATGTCCCTCTGTCTATTCCTGTCTTACAAAAATACTTTAAACTGGCACCAGTCTGTAGCCAGTTGCAGCCGATGTTGCATATTTTTCATGTACCACATTTTGAGAATGTGACTCAGAACTGCCTTGATCTGAAATGTAAGTTTAATTTTAAAACTGGGAGGAATGGCTTATAAGCCTTTGTGTAAAAGGAAATGTTTTAGTACACTTATTTTTAAACATGTTATGGCATTGCAAAGTGGTGTGAATCAAGTGCTGATTCTCACGTTGTACCTAGAAATAGGAAGGTCTGTATTGAGGAGTCAAATAACACTGAAATTTAGAAGGTTAAACTAGCAGCAAAAAGAGGGTTAATGCAAGTAAAAAATTAACATGATTTCTAAGGATGCAGAGCTGTTCTATCAGACCTGGTACTGTATCTGCATGTCCTTTTCTGTCTGAAAATTCTTTTTATATATTGTCCAACTTTAGGTGTGATAGTGCAAGGAAGGTATTCGTAGTGATTATTATTTTGTCAATGAAATGCAGTGAAAGGGTGGAGAAGATACTGCTGCTCCCCAGAGAGAGCTTAGAGGTGATGGCAATCTTGCATAGACACCAGAGAATCCTTGCAGAGGAGCCCTTGTGGCAGGGAGAGCCACCTTGGGAGGTTGCAGAGGTTCCACCTTTGTACTGGGCTAGGCTCTACTCTTTTAGCATTTTTATGGAAATAGTTTTAGTGGAACAGTCACACAGTGATGTGCTCAGCAAAGCCCTGTTTGTTGGACAATGGAGATGGTAGAGGGTAGCAATGGTGATGGGCACTGACGTTTCCATGAAAGATATTACA
The DNA here is from genome assembly GCA_013397175.1 of Platysteira castanea. Taxonomy (NCBI): domain Eukaryota; kingdom Metazoa; phylum Chordata; class Aves; order Passeriformes; genus Platysteira; species Platysteira castanea. The sequence goes on along the minus strand of VYXC01003638.1, from coordinate 261,922 downwards.
AAGCCAAAGTGCTATAAACACAGAGCTACGATTGCTCAGTTGTCTGAGCAATTAGCAGCATGGCATGGGGGGAAGAACTGTGCCTCTAGCAACAAATGTGAAGTCAAGATGTGCAAATCCCCACACTGGGAATTGTTGTTTCAGAGTATGGAGTGGCTATTAAATTGCAGAGATTGAAGGCTACCTCTGTGTTTAAAAGTTGTGTAAATAGGTAAAAAATGGAAAAGATGGTGAAAACAAGTGTGATTTTCATAAGGTTGCATTTCACAGATGCAAAATGTAATGCATTTTTGCAGGTTTTTCCTAGTACTGCTTTCCCATTACTGGATGGTGGAGTTGTTCACTGGACCTGCTAAGGAGAGGTGCAGTTTAAATGTGCTGCATAACTCGATTCTCAAGCATCACATTGCAGAGCTCAGTTTCAGAGCACTGAGTTCTTCTTGCCATGGGGATTGGCCATGGCTGCTTGCAGGTGACGTGTGACAGCAGTGCGGAATGTTGGGTGATGAGCCTGATGCCGATACTGGGTCTTCCTTACAGCTGGTCTAAGTCTCATCTTTGTGCTTCCAGGGAAGAAACCTGCTCCAAAGTGCCCTATAGACTGTGTGAGGGCAGGATGTGACAGTGCTGGGACAATGCTCAACCAGACTGAGCTTCAGGTATTCCACACTGTGGTGGCCAAGTACTGAAATGGCATAAAGCCTTTTCCTTAGCAAACGGAGCTCGCCTATTCCTGATGATGGCCAAAATAGGAATATTTTGCAATGGCAGGAAATCCTGCTGAAGCAATGGTACAGCATAAATGACAGTTTTGCTGCTGACACTTCTCACTGTGGAAAAGCTGTGCTCTCTTTAAAGATTCTCAAAAAGACCAACTTAGTACTTTATTGTCTGTTTCCTGAACTGTGGAAGTGATGTGCTCACCATATTATTTTATGGAGTAATATATAACGGTGTTAAACATTTGGCTTTAGCAGAATAGTAAGAATTATGAAACACTGAGGTTTACAAGTGAAGGAAAAAATCACAGGGAATTGCAGTAGGCAGTTTTTAAATCTCTTTGAAACTGTAAGGTTCTAAAAGTTTTTGTTATGACAAGGCGCCTCTTGATTTCCAGCTTTAAATGTCTTTTGCAGGCAAAGATAATTGTTTTCTCACACAAATCAAGTGACCATGCTTACTTTGGTCTTCAAAGTGAAAGATCACCAACTAGTGTTTATGAGAAATGATGCTATTAGAGTCAACAAGAAATAGTTTCTGCAACGCCGTGCTTGACTGTAGAAGAGAATAGTACAACTGTGAGCAGTAAAACAGAAAATTGCTGCAAAAGAGTTTAACTTAGCAGTTCTGGAAATCCAGATTTCAAGTTTCTGTGAGACTCAAGTGATGGAATGCTTTGTGTGTGTCAAATAATACTTTTAGATCCAGACCTCTTAGAACTCTGGTTTTATTGTGCTATTATATTTCCCTTGGAAGTAGATGGGAAATAAAACCAAGCATATGCAGACCACGTTGATCATGGACACCATCAGCTGATGTTTTTCAACTTGAGCTGCACTGTATTTTTGTACTGTGCCTTTCTTATTCTTTTTGTGTTCTTTTTGGCTTTGTTGAAACTGGTCAAACCCTAAGCCTTTATACTTGTGAATGCAATTCTTACACTCTGCCTTCTGCAGGGTACAGCAAGCAGGAACATTTTTGTTCCACCCAGCACAAACACCAAGCCCAGCCTGACCTTGCATGAGGGAAGTGGAGCAGGATCTGGTGTGCCAAGGAGCAGTCACTGCCTGCGAGGTGGGCTTGGTCCTTGTGAGCACTGCAGGCATATCCTTGCTCTGCACTTACTGTGGGCTGGGCTGTCAGCCAAAATTCCTTGAACTGGAGGGAAAAAAAGAGCTTTGTATGATGCACTACAAGCAGCAAACCAAACCTCTGTGGTCCTCTTGAAGAATGACAGTTAATGATGAGGATGGTGAGGCACGAGCATAGGTTACCCCAAGATGTTGAGGATGCCTCATCGTTGAAAGTGTTCAAGGCCAGGTTGGGTGGGACTTTGAGCAACCTGGTCTAGTGACTGGTGTCCCTGTCCATGGCAGGGGTTGGAACTAGATGGTCTTCAAAGAATCCTTTCAATGCAAACCATTTTAAAATCCTATAAAGAGCATCCTGGGACTTTCAAGGGAGTGGTGGAAATAGATGAGCAATGGCTAACCCCATTTGCTGCAGAGAGGCCTTGAGAAGAGATATTAGAAGATCAGCTTTTGGAAGAGAGGGCAAAAGCTAACTGCATCTTCCAAGAGGGAACATGGGATACCTGTCACTTCCTTTTCTGCTTGGTAAATTCATTCTTGCTGAAATTGTTTCAATCTGCAAGTTTTCTGTCAGAACTCTGCAGGAGGAAGAACTTTGATTGTTCCTTTTCAACACCACAGTAGTTCACATCATTCTTTAAAAGATGATACAGCCAAATGTGGATGTGTCCTTTATTAATCAAACATTCTAACTAAATGTTGGTATTGTCTTGCTTGATAAGTCTAGGGAACTATGATCTAATCAAACAGCAGGTCAGAGAAGTGCTCTTCAAGTACTAGCTGGGATCATCATCCAAATGAAGAAATTCATCAAGGAGGCCTGAAGTCAGTGTTTTGCCTAATGATTTTGGTGATGGAACAGTGATTCATGATTAAATATACTTGATAAAGTAATATTTGGGCTGGGAGTGGGGCTCAGGATTTCTAGGCAATGAGTTTCTGGTTCAAAATAACTGAAAGAAACTGAAAAAATTATTTGAAAACAGGTTATCTAGACCAGGGAAGATAAATGTGAATTTCTTCACTGTAACAAGCAATAATTGGTCAGTTGGTCACAAGGTGGGAAACAAATTAGTTTGCAATTCTGCAGAAAAATATCTTAAAATGTCAGTGACTGAGATGATATATTACCAATAATATATTTATATTTATCAGTAATATATATTGTCAGTTATTCCACAAGGTTAAATTGACAGAGGTGAGAATACATGCAAAGGGATCCTACTGCCTTTAAAACCAGCTGGAGAGACTTGAAAGGAATAAGAAGGACTAGGGCCATACACAATGAAGAGAAAGACATGGGTTGTGGAATTCAAGGAAAGTAAGGCTGAAAGAAACCAAATAAGTTGTTTGCAAAGCCAAAAGCAATGCTCTGTTCTCTGGTCCGTGGTGGCTGAAATGGGCATTAAGATGGCTTTGCTGAAAGTAACAGTGGCTGGAATAGCCAAGTTGCAGAATCTCTGTTCAAACCATGTAGGTGAAGTCTGTCAGGGGTCACGTGTGCTCAGCTGATTCCGCCTGGGAACATGACTGTGTGGTGTGAATTCATGAGGTCCTGCTTGGTCTTGTGCTGCTGATCACGCTGGGAGGTGGTGGGGGAGGGAGGAACCCTTAACCTGTGGTCATCTAACTTTTTCGCCAGTGCTTGCTTCTGACTTTCTTCAACCTCATGCTTCTAATTCCTGAACTTGGACTCTGCTCTGCCTGCTTGTTGACATGAACTGTGCAGCCAGTCCTTTCAGGCACGGGCTGTGTTCACCTGCCTATGTATCTGGCATCAGTGGGGCTCCAGTGTTGATTGGCACTCCAAGCATAAACAATAACCATTGTCAGAGTAGATTTTTCAGAGCAGAGCAATCTGAAGTCATTTGGTTATGAAAAGCTCCCCAGAGCATGAGTGCTTGCTGTGACCCAGAAATGTTGGCATGAAAATCAATTACATGGTAGGTTTTATGTGGCAAACTTGTGGCTCTTCCTTGCGCAGACAGCACACGGTGTCGTGGAGATGGCGCCTGTTGTGTGAAATACATGTGCACCCATCCTAAAGGGAACAAACTCCAGCCATGGGAAAGATGGCTGATGGAGCCCATTCAGTGGGAAAGGGGGTGATGAAAAGAGAGTCTTTGGAGTTTCCTAAGTGAGATGATATGATCAATAATTGCTGGGGAGGGAGTGAGATATAGGGGCCAAAGACGCAGGATATGAAGCCAAGTGACTCCCGTCAGGCACGGTCTCCAAAGGGATGGCAGCTCTGTTACTTGAGAGCTGGTTAGACAAAGCACTGAAGAATCCAGAGCTGTTTGAAATGGGCCAAAAGCTCTTTTCTTTTTCCATTTCTCTGCCCTGCTGCTTTCTGCCTCTGATGAACATTCCTGCTAGATTCTGCTTACTTTTTGGTTGGTGGGGAGAAACTGGGAAAAATTACTCCTATCACCTGTCGTGTGTCAGAGAGCTTTGCTGCTGAAAGTACAACATCTCTTGAACGGGGATTCAGGCCCTGGTAACTGCTGTTATATTCCCCACCAAAATTGTGGGAACTGCTAATAAGGTCCCCAGTTGTTCTACCCTGTGGGTTTCTCAGAGCTGTAAAGGACAGTCACCTGGGCAGGCAGACTGTGGGTGCACTATGCAAAAAAAA
>VYXC01003638.1:224314-257461 GCA_013397175.1 Platysteira castanea | reverse complement strand
AAAAAAAAAAAAAAATCTTTATAAAATTCTGATTTCTCTAAAACAGCTTTAAAATGCAAAATTTGTGGGGGCTTGGGTTTTGGTTTTTTGGGGTTTTTGTGGGGTTTTTTGTTTGGTTGGTTGGTTTTTTGTTTGGTTTTTGTTTGTTCCTTTGTGTTTTGTTTTGTTTTTCTTTGTTTTAATTTAAAAACAACCAAAAAAAATCCAACCAATACTCCCCAAAATGGCTAAAGGCCTTTATGGAGACTATGTTAAATCTTAATCTGAAATGATAAATCTGCCCCAAGGACTGAATCCATCTGAAGATGATCAAAGCCATTCTTCCAGTGCATTCTAACTAGCAGAGCAAGGGAATTTCCTAGCAAGTCATTATTGGTATGTGAAAGTGCAATGTGCAAAATATCTCAAAGGTATGCTCAGCTCAGAGCAATGAAACTTGTCTTGATTTCTGCTCTGGACAAGTTTCAGAAACACAGAGACCCAGAGCTAGAAAAGTAAAGCAGCAAGAAGATATGCATGTCCAGCATCCACATCTCCCTCTGGGGTAAATACCCAATTCTTGAGTGTACAGCAAAAAACCACTTACAGAGCTATGAACTTGTGTGATAGTTTCATACACAGTGAGATTTCTTTCCTAATCCATATGGTGATCAGTTTAAACCATGAAGTGTGAAATGTGATTACCCTTGTCCAGTGTTTGAATTAGGGGGCTGCAAGGAAAGGCTCATTCCTCCAGATTGCATGAAGGAGGAGAGAACAGGCACAGAGCTGCTTCTACCTGTCGCTGTAAGGCAGGGCAGAAATATTCCTCTTCCGTTTATTCCCTGAGATTCAAATATGATGAAATAGGTAACATTCTCTCAGGAGGGCTTTAATACAGATCTGCCATGCAGATGCAATGCACTGACTTGGAGCCCCTTCTCCTGCCCTGTCCTGTAAGGTTTTCCAATAGAAAAGCTAGTGTGCTTTGCTGTTGATCTAACACTGGTATTTCTCACACTGCAAGGCTGAGAAGTTCACTTCAGGGTTGCATAAGCTTTCTTTTGAATCTGTGCTGCCATTTGAGCTGTCAGCTTTGTAGAGAAGCCCCACTAAACTGTACGTAAGTCTAGAATGCGTAAATGGGAACAGCTGAAAACCAGTGGTGTTTGCATTGAAACCAAGTGTCATTTTCTCTTGCTTCTTCACTTGCTTTGCTTTTGTAGACTGAATTTCCATAATTTTTTAACCAGTTTTGGTAGCCTTCTAGAATCAGAAGAGTCACTGCCCTGCTCTGGAAGCAGCTGTGTGAAATGTTTTGATTTTAAGTGTGGTTTCATCTTAGTGCACTGGCATCCCGTGATTGCCTCTAGAGAGACAAATCCCATCATAGCCCTGCGCTGTAATCGCCTGCTTGCAAGTACTTGACTCTGCAGTTGCTTGGACTTGGACATGTTATAATATTCATGAGATATTGATGGTCTGTATCAAAGGAAAAGAATTCATTCTGCTGGCCAAGTCTGGAAGCTAGACTTAAGGAAATCCACACAGCACAGCAATCTCAGCTTTAGTTTGGTGGGCTGCTAATATGTGATTGGTTTATCTGAGAACAGAATGGTGTTCTTCACCTGCTTATAAGATACTACACAGCAAATGCATTAGAACAGTAAAGATGAGTAGTCTTTACACTTATTCTCTCTTAGAGGCTTTCTACTGGCCTTTGAAAACAAACTTAATTTCAATAATTCAGTATTCACTCCATGCAAGCTATTGTGTAGACTATTGGCAAGCTACCTACAAAGAAATTCCAGTCTGGTTGCCTGTTGCCTTTTTCTGTCACATTATTGATGTATTAATATCTTTCCAAGCATAAGTCTGTGCACTGAGAGTTTTTTTATTCAGGGCACTTTTCCCCCAGTCTGCTGTGTGCTTGAGGAAATTCTGGAGGGATGCTGAAGAGCTGTTGTCATGCTGGGTGAGTCTCACTGCTGAGCGCAGGGATTTTCACTCGCGAGATGGAGCCTCAGACCTCCCTCCTTGACCCAGTTCCGTGACTTTGCTGCTCAATAAGAAAAGATGTTGGAAGAAACAAAGTGGCTTTGGGCTGGGAGCCAGGAAGGGTGGGGAGATCCCTATGTTTGGCCTGCTGGCGATTTGGCTGGGGTTTTGGGGTGCCTTTTAGTGAGCCTCCCTATTCAGCAGCAACAGTGTTTTCTTCATTCCTGCCCTGTCCTAGGCTTGAATGGCCAGCATGTGGCCCAGGCCATGGATCCCATGCTAGTTAGACTATAAAAGGTCCATTATTTATTATAAAGTAAGCAAGTACAGATAGGAATGATATAGTTTGAGCTATGAATCACATCTGACTCATGTAAAGGTTTCAAGTCCAATTCTACTTTCATCTGTATCTAGTGCTGTGCTACTATTGGTGCTAATACATGCAAAAACAGGCGTTAGTCCAAGAAAGCATTTAATGTAAGGTATTCATCTTATCTGGTTTCAGACTAGGTATTTCGACTGTGTCATCACTTGTATTTAGCAGTTGTCAAAACAGTTGAATATGGCAGAGGGGTTGTTTCTCATCAGCAGACTTTGCAGCCTGCCTGACTTCAGATAATAAATCCCTTCATAGAATAAAATATTTTCCTATGGAGAAACCAGTTATTAACTTTTGCCTTCCTCAAAGTTTTAATAATATGGTGCATATAGGAGATATCTGTGGTTTGGATAGGAGAGAGATGAGAAGAAATATAGCAATTTATTTTTACATATTAGGCAATATGTCTGGATGAAGGGGGATGTGATAGAATTAATTATGTAGAGCTGCAGTGACAGCTAAAAAATGGAGCATACAAATATGGATGTATCTTATGACTGTTGCTAGTTCTAGCCACCACAAATAATAGACACTATAAAGCTGGCCTTGCTTGGTTAGTTCATTATTTCCAATTAGCTCTAATTTCCTCCAGATGTATGTGGCATTAGTCATTTTTGTATGGTGTGCATATATAGCGTGCTTCATTTTTTTCAGATTATTTGCTATTTGTTCTCTGGGTTTGATTTAATAATCCCGATTATGCTATTTCTATTTCCCCACTACATGACCAAAATGCACTGGCAGAAGAGCATTAAAGAAAGAAAGGAAATGCACTTAGACATCCTAACTTTCGTAATCTTGTTCATATTGATCAGTGTTTTAGGAGCCATGAACAGTTTTACAAATACTTGGTAATCTCCAAACATTTTCAAGCCTTTAATATTTTGGTCTGGTAATTGAACACAAATTAAGCTATGGGTTTAATTTCTTTTTAAAGCCATGTTTTACTTTAAGCTTTCTTTTCTGTTCCCATGCTACTGTATTTGATGAAATTACTGCTAGCCACAGGGGTTTGTGTTTGTCACAGGCTATCATTTTCCACAGGAAGCCAGGGGCCTTTGGGTTCCTGAGGCCGGGAGCTCTCTTGCTGCGTTGCTGTACTTTGTTCCCGGGGTCTCTGCCGTGAGCACGGCCGCGCTCACCCCTGCTGCCCTGGCTGCTCTTCTCTTTGGCTGCTGTGGCAGGAACCCAACTGTATTGGGTGTGCATGGCAAGGGTTTGGTAGCAGGGGGGCTACAGGGGCTCAGGGTCCTCTGAGAAGCTTCCAGAAGCTTCCCTCATGTCCAGTGGAGCCAGTGCCAGGTGGCCCCAGGATGGACTTGACATTTCTCAAGGCTGAGCCCATCAGTGACGATAGTAATGCCCCTGTTACAACACGTGCAAGAAGGGGGGAAAAAATTACCGTGCAGAAGCAAAATGCAGCCAGAAAAGAACTGAGTGAGACCGTGTGAGAGAAGCATCTCTGCAGACACCAAGGTCAGTGCAGAAGGAGGAGCAGGAGCTGCTCCAGGCACCAGAGCAGAGGCTTCCCTGCANTGGTTCCTAAAATTAGTTTACACCACTACTGAGGCTGGTAACAGCAGCAGCTCTGCACTCTGTGCTTTGTGCATGAGCAGCAAGAGATGGTTGCTGGTTCAGGCAGAGTTTCTGTAAGGTGTAAAGGATCTGGCATGCAGCTTGTCTAGGAAACCCTAATGAAGACCATTGTTCATCTACGGCTGGATGCAGAGTTGAGGAGACGTCATGGACCTACCTGGAGCCTCAGCTGTGAGCCTCTCATTTTTGATACCAGACTTCCATTTTCTGCTTTTCTTGAATCCACGAAAGAAAGTTAAGAAACAAGTGACATCTGTCTTGCACATCTCTTCTTCACATGCGAGTAATGGATCTAACGATAACCAGAGGAGACCTTGAGTGGAACAGGCAATAGAGAGGCACGGGCTCACAACTTTGCAAGGATTTTATCTGTCTAGCTCCTTGGAATGTGAGTGTCATTTGTGTAGCTACTAAATTTTAGGGTTAATTATTTTAAATACAAGCTAAGCAGGCACATAATTATGTAAGTCCTTTAGTATCCTTTGAAAAATCATTTTGCTGGTAGATCCCCCTAACTTCAGGAGGAAAATACAGCTTTATAATATCAGGCAATAAAATTAAACTTTACCCTAGAAGAGACCTCTTTGGATATTTCTACAATTTCGCATGATGTCTTAGAAATGTCTGATGTATACGAGCGTAATAAACCTCCTGCAGTGTCCCAGCTGTAGGCAAATAGCTCCGTCTCTGAATGGTCCATGCAAGTGGTTTTCTATACTTGAGGGGAAAATTGTATGATAAGGCAATTAACAGTAAAAACTTTGCTCTTCTCCAATGGAGTGCAGCAATATTCAGCTGAATGTATTGCTTATTTGTTCCTTGTGGTTCGTTTTTGCTTCTTAAACAGTCAGCACTGGTTGAGTAACCATATTTCATGTAAGAAAATCAGCTCTGATTGCAGAGTCACCCCTTTCTGTAGTCCCATAGTGAATACATCTCACACTCAGTTCTCCTTTTGAACCTACATGTAGAGGAGTCATCAATACAAGATACTTGCAATTACCTCTGCTTGTTCAGAGAAGGCAATTAAGCATGTGACTCTTCATCTTGTAAACTGATGCTTTGTCTTAATGGGCCATTTTGCAAACACATCCTGATGATCCACTGAGCACACAGGTTCACGTGCTGCAGCCTCATGCCAATACTGCTGCAGCCATAGGTGGCAAACCGGGCAAAGGGCAGCAGCAGCCTTTCCATAAGGGCATACAAGGTTGCTGAGGGAGAAAATACTAGCACTGAAGAAAAAAGTAGTCTTCCATCCCTCACTGAGTGACTGATATCCAGAAGTAAATAATTCACTGTCTCAGTCTTTCCAGTGCCATCAGTTTTGATAATATGGGCCTGTCTGTAAGAAGCAGTAGAACTTGCCTAAAACAGGGTATGTTTTTGGCAAGCCATTTCTTCTCCTTAGAAAGGATTATGTGTATTTGCTGATTTATTTGGCATAGGTATGCAATTATTTTACTTTGTTTCATAGTATTTACAGATGGTTTTTTGAGACTATTTGTTTTGTGAGTGTAAACATTCCTGTCACTGGTGAAAGGAATAAGTAGTCTGGAGGAGGATGTTTAATCTGTCATGATTCTTCATTAATTAAGCAAAATCTAAAGAAAAGAGTGAGGATGGACCCTAGTATGGCTGCATTTGATCTGGTCCTGGGAGGTACTGCCTACTTAGGCTATCTAGCTTGGGTTTCTCTTGCAAGCAGAACACCTGCCCAGTGCCTCCAAGCCTCTAGGAATAGCTGTTTCTGATCAATTAAAAAATATGTTTTCATCATGATTAAAGAGTCAGTCAGAAAACCAGTCTTTCAAATTTTAAGAATTCAAGATACACCTGCATAAAGCCTGCAGACAACTTAGGGTTTGAATCTAGAGGAACATTCCTTAGGCTATTTCTGTTGACAGATGATTTTTGTATAAAAACGTCTTAACTTATAGAAGATTGGTTTTCAGTTTTGAATACATTTTTTTTAGCCAACTTTAAGCACTGACACTTCTAACACATTTATCTTCTTAATATGAGTCTTCTCACTCCACCTCCTTTTCTCTGCACCTCTAGAAGATATTCCAGCATGTTTGACTATATTATTTGGACTCGTGAAGGATGTCAGTGAACATGGGCAGCTCTGGTATATGGGGGAAATAGAAAGGGAGGTGGCTGAACACCCCTTTCACAGGAGTTTACAGGAGAGGGATGGCCTGAAGCTGGGAGAAGGCAGCACATGTATGTGCACACCCATAGCTCTGCCTGGCTTCTCTGTAGTCCCTCTTTCACTTTTAGGGACATGAGCATGCAAGACTTGGATGTGAGGACAGAAAGGCTGAACAGACATGAGGGGTGGTAGGAGAGGCTGAGGCACTTTGTAAGCCCCTGTGCACTCTGGATGCTGTCAAGGGCAGTGACTACACTCCTGAAGGTGAATGCCAGCTGCCAAGAAATCCAGGGCTCGGGCTGGATGTCTGCAGATGTTTTGTATCTCCCAGTAAATGCCAAGGGCACTTGGTCCCCTTAAATAGTGGGGCAAGGCTGAGAAAGCCTTTCCCCAGGCAGGCAGCTTGGAGCAGGAGCGTTGCTTCAGAGAAGCCCTTGGCCATTCCTCTCATCCGAGCTGTCACGGGCCATCAGCGGCTGCGTACAGCAGAGCAGGCCTTAGTTTGCCCATGGCAGCCAAGAGCCCCCTGGGGCTCACACAGAGGGCTCAGGCCATTGCTGCCCCAAGCAACCTGTGCCATGAATGATCTGCAGAAGCAGCCACTCTATGCTGTCACTTGCCCCAGGAAATTAACTTTGGTCCAAGGGGAATTTTATTCCATGGCATGGGAGGGGTATCTGGCAGATCACAAAGGAAACAAAAAGGGATTCTCATGACACAGCTCCTGGATACTGTATTGTCTCTTCTTCAAAAATGTTTTGGTGTCACTGGTTGCCAATATATTCTGGACAGAAAGGTCAAAGATGAAATGGGATGCATGGGATGAAAGAGGAGACTGGTCCTGTAATGTAACTAGACAGTGAAACTGCCCTATCCTTCCCTTGGCCATGAAAATAGCTGTTTACAATTTACTTTGTGTTTTGTGCATGTGGATGGTGTGTAATCCACAATGAAGTTACTGCTGAAGGCACAGGCTAAAATTGCATGGCGTAATTTTCTGAAGTGACAATTGGTGAGGTCTGCTTAAAACACACTGTGTAGGATCTGGGTTTTCAGAGGGAATGTCTTCAATGTTGTCTGAAAAACAAAACAATCTGAGCAGTTCTGCATGTTGCATATGCCAAATCTAAAGTCACAGTTACTTTAGAAAATACGGACTAAAATATTTAAAAATTAATTCTTCATCGTTTTATTTCCAGGACTAATTCTCTTGAGATCACCACTGACATAGGCATTGTCAGTCTTTCAATTTCATTCCTGTTGCTGTGGGTACCTAAGCAATGGGAACACTGTAATACTTCCAATTCTTGTAGTGCAAAGAAAATCCCAGCCTTTTTTAGAAGACTTGTTTGTTCTGACTGAATTCAGAGGAAGATCGTAGCCTTTGGTTTAGAAGTTTGGGTAAATGGTGACTTTTGGCAGTCTTTTTCACAGAATCAGTCACAGAACCAACTAGGTTGGAAAAGACCCCTGAGAACAAGTCCAGTCTTTAACTGAGCACCACATGTGAACTAGATCACGGCACTAAATTTTTATAGATTTTTTTCTAGATTTTTTTTTCCTAAATATAGATTTTTTTTGTGTATCATAAATTAAAAACTAAGTGACATGTAGCAAGACTTGAAAAATATTCGTTTTTCCAGATGTGACACTTGAGCACAAGATGTTCAAAGAAAAAGCCTTTGGCTTTCTACCAAAATGTCAATGACATTTGTGATGAATTAAAATAAATTTTGTTAATTGCCAAAAACTAAATGGGAAAAAGAAAGCATTTGCAGCTATAGAAAATTATTCTGACTCCTTTCCATTACACTGGATGATAAGGTCTAAATTCCCTACCCAGACTGATGCAGATCCATAACAATTCTTCCAAAATCAATACCTAGCTCATATTTACATATTTACAAGCAAGTGAACAGAATATTGCTCAGGTAATTTCTGCAACTTTGATTAAGATTCCAGTTTTCTCAGATTAATCACCTCAGATTAAACATTTTAAATGTTTACATAGGTCTTAAAATGTATATTTGTATTTTCCTCATTTCAAACTGAAAGTACAGAGCATTTTGTTTGTGGTAAATAAAGCCATGTTTTAATTGATACCGGTTACATCCTGTTAAAATATTTTCTGAAATTTAATAATAAGTGGAACTCTGTTGTCCTGTTTTTTGCTAAGCCTTCTGTTTTAGCCTTGGAGTCAGAGATTTTCACACACTTTCATGTAAACTATAGCCAACATTTACTTAACGGTATTTTCTGTTTTTCATTCCTTTTGTGATAAGGGAAAGTTTGATGAGCATCCTTTTTCTCCAGTGGGATTGAGGAGGAAGTGACATGTCCTCCAATCCCTGAGGATTCCCTGTAGGAATTGAGAACCCTATAAAGTATAATAAATGTAAATGAAGTCTCCTTTTTCCCTCCTTCTACTGAACCTAGCAGGTGTGAGAGTGTCCTTTATTGTGTCCTAACTGGCACAGAATTCTATACATAAGAAAAAGAAAAGTTGCTTATTTAGAGATACACAGATGTATAATATACTGTGAATTAAATTTTAACAGCCTGATTGCAGGCATCGAGCATTAGACATAGTAACCAATAAGTAGGCAGAGCTTAAAATGGTAATAGTGAAATTTCATTTTGGATTAATCTCTAAAAGGACAACCTGCTAGTTAAAAACAGAGTACTGGACGTCTGTCCCATTAGAATCCTTACAATGGTTACTAGAAAATGGGAGCTATTTGCCTCAAATACCCATATTAATACTTCACCAAACTTCTCAGGCCCAGCAGGATATATCTTGAGCTCGCCTGCTGAGATAAAGGCTAATATTTGAAATTCCCCCAAGCCATGTCACTCGGCCAAACTGAAGGTCCTGTGTCCATGTCAGTGTCTCCCTGGGGCCCGTCCTTCCCGGCAGAATCCCTGCTTGCTGCCCATCCCTTTGTGAGCAGCAGTGGCACAGCTGCCTGGGTGCCCTGTGCCAATGCTCTTGCCCAAATGGTTCCTGCTTAGAGATAATAAAAATCACAGAGGTTTGCTGCTGGAGATACTGATGCAGAACCGCATCCTTCTGAAATGTGACTGTAAAAGGCTCTGAATGAGCTAGGCAGTAAAAACGTCGTTAGTTTGCCTTCTAAAAAATGTCAATGGTTTGACTTTTTTTCCAACAGAATGCATTTGGAGTCCATCAAGATAAGCATACAAAGCAAACTCGTTCGTCCTTGTGCTCTATTCTATTTGGCCTAGAATGGTTTAGTAAATTTTATCTTAATTTGGACTTTTGGTCTGAATAAATTTCTCACTATATTGTGCTAATACTTATTTCTCTTGCTAATACTGAATAAGAAAAGAATTTTATTTATGCATCAAATTTCATTAAGCAGGAGTGCAGAACATGCTCTGGGATTAAATTATTAAATATAAGGTATAATATAAGTGACAGAACTAGCAGAGTGTATATATATTTATATATAGTATTTACTGTATACTAAACAAGAAAAAAAACACTTCAGTCATTATTAATACAGCAAATAAAATCAGAAATTAGAAGATAAAGGGACACAAGACTAGATTTTTATATATTAGTTCAAGTTAATTATTAAGCACCCACATATCTGTGGGATAGGTTATGGTGGGAGAAGAAACCAAGTGATGACAAATCAGGGGCTGGTGTAGTCTTAAGACTAAGAACCTATGGCTCCTGGCTCCCAAAACTCATCTTTGGAAGGAACGAGTAGGGCCCTTCAGTGAAGCTGTGCTGGTTTCACAGGGTCCTCCTGGCTTGAGGCCTTCTGGAAATGTTTCCTGTCTTGGTGCCATTTGGGTGCCTGTTACTCTTAGTTAGGTTTCCAGGCCACTCTGGTGTTTTGCAGAAATTTGAGAATAAAAAAACAAATACCTCATCTTTTGGGGTTTTTTCGCTTGATTTTTTTTTTTTTAATAGAAACCAAAAGAGCCTGCTTTTCTGTTTTAGCTATGGAAGAAGCTGGACTTCTCTGAGGGACAAAATAGGATAGCATGAGAAATGGCATGTTTTAGTATTTATGTGTTTTACATTAGATGAAGATGGCAGATATCACCTGTTTTCATTTAGAAGCTTCTTTTAGTTAGAGCCGCCCTTCTTTCAGCGTGGGCTTTACCCTTATGCAGCAACTTACTGAGTAAAATTAAATAATTTAAAATACATGGTTTGTATTAAGGCCACAGAGGACAATTTTTAATCTGAATCTTCAAAGAGTCTTTGACCTGAACAATCTATCTCTTTCTTCTCCTTTATATTCAGTCCAGTGTTTGTTCCATTTACCTCACTGCCTCATGCAGCTACTAAAACACACACTATTGTTTACCTTTGGCTGTAATTTCTGTACCTCTGGGGGGGTTCTTTCCCCACCCAGCCAGGAAACACAAGACAGGGTGTGCTTTTAAAGGCAGGAACATAGTTTTAAATATCCTGATGGAAGAACTGTGAGATTTTTTTTTTTAAAGGCATCATTTTCTTGAAGACTTCCCAAATTTGTGCCTTTGTGAAACATTTCTTTTAGAGTTCCTTTCTGAGTCTAGGAGTGAAGCTCCTTCTAACAACATAAGCAGGACTTCCTTTTCTCCTCTCATCCCCCTGCCTTCCTGGGGCCTTAAAAAGAGCATTTTTCCTGTAGAATAAATAACTCCACCAAAATAGATATACAAACCCACTGAAGAACTCACTCTGTTTATAGCTGAAACCCAACTGTTATTTTGCAGCTGGTCTCTAGTTTATGTTGAAGCTCACAGACAGTTGTCAGCTTCTCTGAGATCTTTGTTTTACATGTTAGTTCCTTTAAATGAGAAATCAACCTTCTTCTGACCTTTCTTAATGCTAAGTTCTACAAGCAATAGGTACAGGAAGGCTCAGTACTTTGTGAATACTTAAAAACTGTTCACCATGTACACTTTCCTAATTGGAAGTTGCACCAGAGGCAGGACCTGGCGTCAGGGCTGGATGCAGCTCTCAGAGGCATCGAGGCAGGTAGAGGAAGGTGATGAAGCAGAGCAAGGTGATGACCAATGTGACTGTGTGCTAAAATAGTACAGACAAAGAAAAAGCTCCACATAATTATAATTTTTCCTGCTCTACTAAGATATGTTGCTTTGCTTTTTTGCACTTTTGAGGTGGGGGAAGAGAGATAGAGACAAGATTTACAAATTAATCTGTGCAGGACCTTTTGTGGGTGAGTTCAGGACAGAGCTAGCATGTTCATTTTGTAACAGACTGTAGTTTCTAAGCTTGAGGTCGTGGTCATAAAAGGTTCATGATCCTGGAGGAGATGTTATGTGCCTAGAAGCATGAATAAGAAATGTATTTACAAAGCAAAATTTTTTGGAAGCAGCCCTCTCTTTTTGCCAGAGTTACTTTTAGGTTCTGACCACAAGAAAGCAAAGTGTGGAGACAACTGGAAAATTATGTTGCTGTTCCAGTTCAGGTGGTGTTGTCAGAATATACAAGACCTAACAAGATTGGAGTAGTTTTGCCCTTTAATTTGGAGAGATGCAAGTTGAAGTTACTAGTAGATTTACATCATCACTCTGGTTCAACCCTGAGTCATGGGATTATTTCATTCTGCTATACTCATTTTTGATGAACCACTTTGCCTCTTTTTTTTGTTTTGTGAGGGTGGGTTAAACAAATGCTAACTCCTCAGTGAAATATTTCTCCCCTGTTGAAACTTGAATGGGATATTACAGAGTGCAAGATCAGAAACCACCCTCCACGCAATAGCTGTGCCAGAAATGGCTTACCAGGAAAGCAGATTGCCGAGGCGTGAGTAACGTGAATGAGAGGGACAAGGGGGGCTTTGCAAGGGGCACTTATATTTTGAAGTTTCTTGTCTTGTGACAACAATCTAAATTTTTTTTCACTGAATCAAGTTGGATGTCACATATTTCTTTAATCTAAGTTGTTAAAATTCCCAGCTCTTGCTCAAACACACTGTCATTTCTGCTTTTCATTAAGGTTGTTTGACTATTTCATGCCACAGAAAAAGAGGTTATTCACATCACAGCTTTCCTGGTTGTGAGGAGCAGATGGGACTGTATCTACCTGACTGCTACAGCAAGTCCAGGACCAGGTCATGACTCTGGATTTTTACAGGAACCCACATGTTCAGATGCCTACAAGGCCAAATGGGTAGGAGTGCAGAAACACAGCACTCACCTCACCCCACTGAGGAGAAGGCCCAGGGCATTAGCAAAATGTGAGTCATCTGTGCAGCTCCAGAGTGCAGCTGCTACAGCACCGTAGGAGAGCACTAAACTGAAGCTTTAAAACGAGGGGAAGGGACGAACTCAGTGTAAAAAGAAACTGTAAGTTAGTTGAAGGGTGCTGAGGGGATTTTAATAGAGCCCTCTGAGATTTTTCTGTAACTTCTACCCTTTAATGAAGAGAAGCATTTTTCCCAGGATAGGGAACAAGATGCAGCTATGTGTATAGTCAAACTAGGCTTGACCATGGTTGCTAATGCAAATGGAGAATGGATTTTTTTTCAAGGCACTATATTTAAACTGGAGTTTAAAGTATGAAGAAAAAATATCATTCTTGCCCAGCACTGATCTTCCCTTTGCATTTTACCTACGTTTAAATCTATTTTGCTTTCTCTCCTAGAAATTCAGTTCTCCACAAAACAGACTATGTAGTTATAAAAGTAAGACTGGACTACTCTTGGAAAAATCTGCATACCTTTGTGCTTACATTCCCCTCCTTTTGTGTCTGAGCTGAGCCCCTGACAACTGACAATATTTAAAGAAGAAAAACTAAACCCTAATGAATGTGAAAGGGATCTGCACAAAAACACAAGCCTTCTTCCTTCTGTCCCAATTGAAATACATTAAAAGGCTTGTATAGACTGTAAAAGTAAACACAGCTACTCCTTCTCTCTGTGCTGTTGTGCACCAGTTTTGGAGGTCTTTGTTACTGGTTTTGTGTTCTTATTCTTCACCTAATAAAGATCCCTAAGTAAAATTTCTGTCTGTGTCTAAGCTCAGCAGCTACGTGGTCACATCTCTCTGTATCATTTCTCCTGTGAACTTTCCGTTCCTTCTCCTTTACTTGGAATAAAATCAAGCATTCTGTTAATGGCCAGAAGCCTGCAGTGGGAGGGCCATATCACAGCTCATCTGGGCCTGTGGATGCAATAGGTGGAATGCTATCAATCTTCTGGAACTGTGATGAGTATCTTTAAAGTCACTTTCCTATAACAGAAATTTAGTTTAAGAGCAGGAAAAAGCATTGGTCTCCCTCATGACTTCCCAAGACCTATGTTTGCCATGTAAAGTCAATTGGCTGTAAGCTGTAGACCCAGCTTGGCTTCAAAGTGTGCCTGGCTCTTCATTCACAAACTAAACGCTCAAGAGAGCTGCCAAACTGGGGAGATTATTTTGTCTCATTTTCTGGCAAGCTGCGACTGCGTGTACCACTTCATTTATATGCTAATTGAGGCCAAGCCTCCAAATAGGCTCCATACAATATCAGTGTGACTTGGCTCTGGCTGTATGGTTATTCTGCCTTCAGCAGCCTCAGTGTGTGTGCTCTGAGCTGGACAGGGTTTAATACGTCTTCATCAATGAAGTCCTGGGTCCTGACCCCAGCTTTTGGAGAGTGACGACTGAACTCGAGGAGTCATTCACGCTGAGGATTACCACGTCTCTGTGAAGGTGAGCTCATGCCATTTCTCGACCAGGACTCTACACTTTTCAGGTCTGAGGAGATGTTGATGTTTCTTAGGTCAGCTGGCATAATAAGAGGTTGCAGAGGGCACAGCTAATTATGGGGACAATGTGTTGACAAGCCAGCTCAGTTGAACAGCCAGTTTTGTTACTTCCTCTTGTGCACGGCAAAAGTTCACTCTCTCCTAGACTGCCCATTTTAGAAGCACAGTAAGCATCCATGCTCTGTCAGCCATTCCTTGAGGAGCTCAGTATTGTTACAGAAAGAGCAGATACAAATATGTGCATTCAGGGCTACTTTAAAAATATATACGTGAAGGGTTCCATTTGACTGTTTCGGATGTTATGAATTCCAAAAGTCAAGCATGGACTATTCAGTAAGTGGACATATGGCTCATGCTGAATGTTACAGGATGTTTCACTGAAGGTCTCTGAACTAAGGTTGGGAAATGTACATACCCTTTCAGAGGAGAAATGTACATACCTTTTCTGCTTTAAGGCAGAGATGTGACATGTATCTTACCATTAACCCCAGAGATCTGTGGTTCACACTAAGTTCTGAAATTTCTATGTGATATAATTTCCACACTTTTTAAAACTTTCTTTTAGAAACATATCAAGGTGTGTTTTTAGAATCTCATTAAAAGAGAACCAGGTGCTTGAAAATTAGAAAACTCCCAGCTGTCAGTCACCTATGTGATTCCTCTGTGTGCCTACTCTGCAGCACATGCTGTTTTGGACAACAGCAGAATGGGGACACGGAGTTGCAACATGCCAAACTTTTAAAAACTGAAGGCTTATGCTGCGTTTCCAAGTCCTAGTCCAAGTGTCCAAAATAGGGCTACTAGCCAAAGCCTACTGGAGAGAGCAAACAGCCAAGGAAAGGCTGTTGACAAGAACAAAAATGTGCCAAAAAATTCCTGTGCTCTCCCAAGCTGATTGCATGCTCACAACTCTAAAATAAGAGATTATTTGAAACCAGGATTTATGGCTTGGGCTCAGGCACCTGCATTGCTGCTTTATATATTGGGGGTTTTGCTATTATCTTTGCAGTTGTGTCAGTGTCCCTCTCTCATCCAGGAAGCAGGAATAATAGCTCAGAATGAGCTTCCTCCCCTTCCTGAGGCAGCTCAAACTTACACCTCCAGTGCAGGATAATTGGTTATCCAGTAAAAGAATTGGCACAGAGAGGCTCTTCACCTCACCTATGGATGCAAAGTCATGATTTTCTTAGGAAAGGAAGACTCATCAAGCCACAGAGCAAGAAGCAAGAGGTAGCATGACTGCTCTGCCTAGTGATGAGGCAATTTCCTGGGATGGAGCATGTATGAGACCAGGTACTTCCCAGAAGTATCTATGCGTTTTTGCAATCTGCTTGTCACTCATCAGGTAAAACTTCATTGGGATTTCCAAAGCCTGCCTATGCATTCACTTTTCTTTGTTCCTATGAACAGCTTGCTCACAACAGTGTGTTGCCTCCAGGTTATGACCTGTTGGTTGACAAAAATAGGTGCCAGGTGAGGCTCCTGCCAGGGCATGACTGCCAGGCTGAGGAATTCCAAGGAGGTGGCTCATTTATTTCCATGACACTGTGCTCCTTTGTGTGCTCCGTGGAGCAGGTCTTGGCAAGCGGCATTGAAGCAAGTCTCTCTGTTTAAAGTGGAAAAGCTCCAAAGCTGATAAATTTCCTGTCAAATGGGTCAGAGAAAGGACATCCCTGCTCTAGGCCAGGCTGGTGTCATTAGGTAAATGAGGGTTGTTCCTCAGCCTTGGAAGTGGCCCAATCTAGAGCTGAGCATTCGGAAGCTGTGCTAAAGAGGATGATTGCAAAGGGCAGGATCAGGGTGGAGGATCGGCAGCACCGCGGGGAGGAGAGCTTGCTGCTGCACTCAGAGCACCATCCTGTGCTTTGTGAAGCTCTGCAAGGGGCAGCAGTCTTTGTTCCATCAGGTGTCAGCTTTTGCGTGGGAAGCAAAGGGAGTAAAAACACCTGAACAAGCTGGGGAGAGCCACGTTGACACAAGCTGGCTTCAAGGAGACTCATATCTGAAGAACTATCCAAAAGTCTGAAAATACCCCATGAACAGTGGAATCTTAAAGGTTTCTACCCAAACCCCATTGCTACCAGCACTGCAATTCTGTTACTGCTGGAGTATGGTGCTTGCTCCTCAGCAGCATTGGAAGTCTGAAATTTGTTAATTCCATGCTCGAGTAAAAAGAGAACTGTTTGAAGTGTTCTTTTTATCTATTTTTTTTTTCTTGTTAACTCAGTTGTGCTAATGTTCGCTTTTGGATGCTAACGGGATGTCTTAACTTATGAATGTTTGTTTTGTGGGGTCAGGCACTGACCTGACACAGAATCCCACTTCAAAGTTCTGCCTGAGTTGGAGCAAAGGTTTTTACTGCAGACCCACTCAGATGAACACAGCAGGAACTTGAATGTGGGTTTCACAATGTCAAGAGCTTTCCAGAGAATGAAGCCAGCTTCTACTCATTGCCAAAAATGCCAGTTTTGACTGAAAGGTAAAAATTTCTTTATTCTGGCTATGCTGTATCTTACCACATTAAGACTAGCTGACAATACAGGTTAATTTTGAAATGTGTAGAGTCGCATTTTACAAACTTATGAACCTATAGTTAAGGCAAAATCCAGATCTTTCGGCAAAGAGAACAGCCTGTTGGCATATTTAACTGGAAAATAGATTTAGCTGGGGAGAAAGGAATGATTTATAGAGCAGGAGGAAGAGTGGAATCGGCCATTTTCCTGTAGTACTAAGAGTCTACTTTGTCAAAGGAAAGGGAGTCACTGGATTTGCATACAAGGTTTCATTACTGTAGGCATGTAGAGGAAGGTGGTCTGCAGCTCTAGAAGTTCCCTGGGGAGAGACCTGTGTGTCTGAGAAAACCTGCTGTCCATGGTTAGTGTCCTGCTGAGTAGTTCTGAGGGACATAAGCACAGTGGCTTGCCTGGGTACTAAAAATGCACATCTTGTGATGCTGGCAGGTGCTGGAGGTAGTGGGTGTAACAACCACCCTTCATTTAAATCAACTGCACAGTGCAATTAGGCTTTAGGGAATAGAGAGCTGAAACAATAGGAGCCACCACCCCAAAAATGCGGGTATGTACAAAGCTGTTTAAGAATGTGTTGTGTAGGTGGAGGGTTTGACAACAGGCTGAATTAACCTGCAGGTGGCTGAATACTGTTCATGTGGAAGAGAAACCAGAAAGACATCAGGGCAGCATGCAGAGAAAGCATAAAGAAAGTCACAGCCAAATAAATACTTCCTGAGTAAAAGCTGAGTTTTCAAAAGTCAGGCACCTGGAGCTTCAAGCAAGCAAGGTGTTACCTGCTCTGAAGTTCTCACTGGTATGTGAGAACTTATGTTTTAGGAGTTGCTCCGAAATCAGGCTTTGTATCAGAAAAATGCAATACCAGGTTCTAACACTTGTCCAACTGCAAGAGATAAATGATGCAGAACTATTGACCAGTTAGAACGTGGCAGTGCTCTGATGGATCTCCTCATTATTGCAGTGTCAGAGAAGCAGGTATCTTGGCTTTTAACTCTAGTTGAGCAAGTAAACCCTTTATATGGAATGCAACTTCAGATTCCAGTGTGCAAAATATAAATTGACATCAATTAGAAGGAAAAGGCCAGGTCAGAATAAAACACAAACCAGACCCACCTGGCCTAAGTCAATTCTAATGGAGCTTTCCATGTAGGAATATTTACTTGCTACAGAGTTGAATTTGGCAAAGTGAGAGTTGCACTTGGCTATAGAGGTTTGTTTTTTTTCTTTATTGCACAGTCAGCATGATCACAGCTCAGTTTTACCCTTTGATTCCTACAGTGTCCAGCACAGTGTCTCCCTTGAATGAGCTTTCCTTGGTTATTCACCTACCTCATTGCCTAGAAAACATCAGGTTTTTTGCACAGTGTTTGTTTTGTTGACTAGATTTAGCATGTGAGTGGGTTGTCTGCTGTGACAGAAAGGTTGCCCCTTGTGTCTTTATTTGAAAAAAAAAAAAAGGCTTTTGACAGTCTATTTATATGCCTGACCTTAAGAGATTTCTAACATTATGAGTTTGTGAGACAAAGTTCAAGACTCTCCAAACTGTGCCTTTCACAGATAGTTCCTTGGTTTGAAAGTGTCTGCAGGCTCCACGCAATTTCCCGTGCAACAGAGTCTGACTTTTATTAAAGCACTGTCTGCATCTGCCTTTCATTAGTCTCATGAATGATCACTAAGTGTAGATTTAGATTCTTCGTACACTTACACTGCAGAAAATGAAAAGCAAATGGGTTCAAGGTAAGACTGAAGCAAGGCTGTACATAACTCTGCGGCATTCTTCTGAACCCCAGCTAGCTCTCAGGTGATGCACAGGCCAGAGTACTGGCTTTTCTGAGCTTTCCAGAATGCATTACCTGGAGTTCAACCTCTAGACATTCTTTCATGCGTATTAAAGAAGTTTTTTGTCAGTTTTCAAAGCGGGAATACAACAAAGGCAATTATTTTTTCTCTTAAAATAGTGAGAAGTGTGAGATATCACACACTGTGCATGGAATAAGGCACCAGGGTCATCCAAACCAATGCCTCACAAGGACAGGGGTAATTGGTTAGACCCAGAAGGTCTACAAATCACCCATTCTGCATATACCACAAGCCACAAAACACTCCCCAATGCTCTGTAACAGCTTGAAGTTGTACAGCACAACCATTCAAAGACACAGACTGTTGTTTGCCACAGTCCGGCCATTGCAATCGCGGCAATCCAGCAGCTCTTATCACATACCACAAGAGGATAGCAAAGAAATCTAAGGCATTTTCAACATCCTAAGCACCGAACACCCTGAAGACCTCTAAAGGAAAATGCACTAAGCAATATATCCTACCCCATTCCTTAGCCCTACTTCTGCACTCTGCTGGTATGACACGCGCTCAGCGTAGGACACACACCTTGCACTTGAGCATGCATGTACATAAACATAATCCCCAGGGAGCTTCCAGAACCTTTTCTGTCTTCACAGCACAACTGTGGTGTGTCTTCTGGGTTCTGCAGAGCCTGAGAAGAGAGGTGGCACCTCTCTTCCCAAGCACTTCCAAAGCCTGTCAGCAAGTCACCCAAGGCTCAGCAGCCTTGGACATGATCCAGCCCAGAGGCTAAAGGTTTTTTGGTCTCTCTGATCACTGGAAAAAACACTCTGATCTGTGTTTGAGGGGAAGAAAGTTTTGGTTCCCAACCGTCTGAGCAAACACATCTCCTGGGACTTCTGCTGCTCAAATGCAGAGCTTTTTTTCCTTCTCTTGTCCTGCTAGTGACTTTTATTTCCACGAATAATTAGGTGTGAATTGCCAGGAATATTTCTTTTCTTATGCAAAACCACCTTCAGTAACTTCAGAAACAGCTGTGTGTGTTTAATATCACCATAGCTGGATGCTTCTGCCAGAGTCATTGTGCCCCGCTCTCTGTATATGTGCAGAAGAAATATGGAGTATTCTCACTTGCTTTTCTCGTCCTCTCAGAGCAAAACATCAAATACAGTAACCAAAACATATTGGGGCTACGCAGGGCCCGACAGAAAGTATGTATGTTTTCAAAATTATGTTTGGTTTGAATTTTGAGATTTAGTCCAGTTTAGGTCTTCACTTACCCAAAACAGTTGCATCCATCTTAATTTTAAAAATGTAGATAGCAGCTCTGTTAGCAACCAGAGAATTATTCTCTAAAGCTAGTTCCAAATGAAATGGTTCAGGAAAAAAAATAATCTGAGAGCAGTACTCTTCTGGTAGCAGGTAGATGAGAGCTTTGCTTCACATGGAGGATAGGCTTGGACTATTGGCATCCAAACAGATCAGCAATGTGACATTTGTTTCTCACAGGAAAATCCTTTCCCTGGGGTACAGACAGGAAATCCAAAATGAGAGGAGGTAAATACCAAAGGACCACTGAGGAAAGGGGAGGAGAAAGAACAAAAAGCACAGTGTTCATTTGTTGTGTCCACTAAAGAAAGGCTCAGGAAAGAAAACTGCATGAGAAAAAAGTGCTTATTTTTTATATTATATGAAGTACTGTGATTGCAGGATGAACCACTTCCGTGCTGCGAAGCTGTAGTGCAGATCACTGTGCAGCCCAGTGGAGTTTTTATTTACTGTGTTCTTTGTTTCCTTAAATTTCATTGAATTCCTCTGGGGAAAAAAAATAAATCAAAATTCACCTTATTCAACTAAAGCATGAGATAGACCCTTAAGTTTGTTCACAGCACTTGTTTTTCTGAATGCTGCCCACTGTGAACCAGCAGCTTTTGTGAAGCTCTTGACTCTTTCATGTCAGAAATTTTGGTGCAAACTCAGTGGTCCAGTAGTGGGTGAGGATTACAGCAGCACACGTGTATTTAACTCGGGGACCTTTTGCTGACCGTGCTTTGTCCAGGCTCTCACAGCCTCTCCAGCTGCTTCCCTCTGAGTGCAGGAGGCTCTGTTTCAGATGTAGTGAGGGCTGGGAGGGACAGGAGCCGACCCACGGAGCCTTGCAGTCGCTCCTTGAACTCAGGGCTGGGAGCTTTGTTTTGGACCGATGCTGTCGCATCAGCCTCCCCCAGAGCTCAGCGCACAAGTGCCGGGCAGCAGCGGCGGGGTAAGGAGAGCTAATGGTTGAAGCACAAGGAACAGAGCAAGGATAATTCACCTTGGAAGGAAGGGCAGTGCAAGGCTTGTCTGTGTGGTGCTGCTGAGATGCTCCGTGACAGGGAGACTGTGAGACGGGGGCTCTGAAAAGGACATTCTTCACACTGGAATTGCTGACTTGAGGTTTTTGTCAGCTGGATCTTTGGGCTTCTTGCCAGCCCAGAAAGAGCTAACAAAGGCCATTTCTGCTGTTGCATATGATCAGGGAAGAAGGAAAGGAGGAAGAAAATAAATGAGGTACTGTAGTACTTTTAAAAGAGAAACATTTTTTGCAGAGAACTGAAAATGGAAAATTAGGACAGCTTTGAAACTGAAGCTACGATCCTACTGTGGTCAAAACTTAGAAAAGATTTCTCAGATAGAATTGTTTGAACTGGATTTGTTAATCAAAGGCAAATTTATCTTCAAGTGTTATTTTCAGTTACTCAACATTTTTTTTTTCACTGAGTTTCCTATGTTCTTTGGAGGGTCCATGCTGTCTTAATATTTATCAGGGTTGCATGATTTCTGTGCCTTCCAATAAAGAAATAGGATACTCATATATGCCTATTTTTCAAACTTCCATTTCAGTTTTTTAGCCATTTAAAAGCTGTCCGACTGAGATCAATGATTTCATGGTGCTCACAGCCCCTGGTCATGGCATATTTAACAAAAGTTGAGCTCTCAGATAACTTTTCCCAAACAAATTCCAGTACAGCTACATTTTGACATTCTCTTCCTGAGCTTTGACCAGATACAAGTGGCACCATTTCATTGCCAAATTCTATCCAACTTCTATAAAAAAATAGAGAGGTGAAGAAAACATTTTTAATAGGGAAGTATAACTAAGTGTTGCTGTCCTTTCTCTGTATAAACTGTTATCAAGACTTTGAAGTTCTGCCAGCTTGTTTCCATTACAAGGAAAACCTGATACCAGCTGGAATTTCTGGAGTACAGAGAGAGCAATGGCAATAGTCCTGTTGACTTTAAAACTATGCATAATGTCCTGGGGTTTAAGAATACAGAATAAAGAGACTGGAAACAATTTTCTTCTAAGAGGTCTCTGGCTCTTCAACACTCTAAGCAGCTTCATCTGTTAAAACTTCTTTCTAATGTGATATCCACAGGAACTTTTCTCATTCTCTCACTCATTTTCAAGGCTTTCATTCCTCGTCTGTCCTGCCCATCAGTACTTCAAACTATCAAATGTTCCAGGCTTGTGCTTATCTGCCCCTTGAGAAGCCTCGCTGCTCACATAGCATAACTTCTACTTCATGTTTTGGGTGTTAGCTTCTGGGATTTCTCAGGCATCGCTGCTCCTGAGAGTCCTTTAGTTTGCTTACTGCAAGCCTGGGACCGATGAAAAGGGTGATTAACACTTTCAGCCTAACAGCTGGCTGCAGCTAGGGACATAAAAACCAGCTGCCATGTTCTGCTGACTGCATGCATCAGCGGGCAGGTAAAGCTTCATAATCAAGATAATCTGTGGTTAGGGTCCTTCCTTGTATACGCACACAAGCTATAGCCCTGCTTCATCTGCAAAACAGCATTCAGTTTCAGCATGTGTACCGTATTAAGCTTTCTTCGCATCAATGTAAAAAACATCTTCTGCAATATGTCGTGAGTTGAGCCATATGGTGTGCAAGAAACAGGTGGAGCAAAGGCTGAGCAACAAGCATTGAAAGAAGAAGACAGCCATTCTTTTAAATAGTCAGGATAAAGGATTACATCTGTAGCCATCACCTTCCAAACAATTATTATCAGAATTGTCAAGCCTGAGAGATGTGCTGCTAACAGTCCTGTGCTGGATGTTGTCTATGGCCAGGAATTGCTACAGGATAGTTTTCTCTGACTTACGTTTTGAGTGTTCACAATCTAGTGGTTTTGTTATGGTTTGTTCACCCCCATCAAGGAGACTTATTTCAATGTCCCTACTGTGTGATTCTCAAACCCACTAATGCCCTTTTCGAAGTGGTCGCTGGAGCATTTCCCAACTAAATATTTGTTGAATTGCTTATTAGCAAGACAATTTCCTTGGATATTTTCTCTTTCCATAAACATTCTTATTAGAAATGTTAACAGAAATGAGAAGCAATTTGCAAAATTTGTTGATATTTCTATAGTGGAAAAGGATGGTTTAATCAGGGTATTTACAAATGCAAGTCTCCTTTTTATTTTGCCTTTTGCTTGACGTCTGTTTTCTTTTTATAACAAAAAAAAAACCCTATGCAGTTGTATGTTCCTATGGCAAGTAAAAGCCAAAGCAGTCATCCAGCTGTTAAAATTAGTGTTAAATCTGAATTTTCTATGGATTTCCCACTGCATGGCAGGAAATCAGCTTTCATTGCTGCTTCCCCCTCCTCCCCATCCAGCCTCCTATTAGATTAATACCAGAAGCATGAAGTAACGTTTAACAGAAAGTTGTTGCTTTTAGCTCTGGGAAAACTTGGCAGCGTCTCCAGAAATGAAGGGGGAGGGGGAACCTGAAGCCTCTGTTAACTAACGAGGAGATTGGAGGCATAAAGAAATATTTTTCTCCCGTTAAAATTCTGAAGTTTAAAAAAATACACTAATGACAAACTGTTCCTAAGTCTAATGAGGATCTGCTGTCATTCCTCCTCTCTCTTTATGCATTAATTGCCCAGCTCCTATGGGCTACTTTTATGTCCCTATTTCATATTGCTTAGTAATTTATGTCCTGTTAGTAAAGTGGATCACTGAAATAGTGCAGTTCTTTTTTTGGTTAGAACGGGTTTCTAGTTTACAGGATGGTCTGAGGAGCTTGCAACCAAAAAGGAGGTTGTTGCTCACCAATGCTGAGATGCCTCCCCTTGAGTGCTTTAAGGTTTCAGTAGTACAAAGAAGAAAAAAAAAGGAACATGTAAACAAAGCATCATGACAAAGAAGCCAGACTACCCCCAGCTTCCTATCTCAGACTTTACAGTGGTCTGGAAACTACAGTACAAAATTATAATTCATTAAAACAACGTGTTAAAGATTGTCATATGTAAATTCCCTGTGATACTGTGGGATCAGCAAGCATATTTTATTGCTTCCTGTGGGCCTAATCAGTCAGTGGGAATTTCATGGGAAATGTGTGGTGTCATGGCCACAGCAGCACAGCCCAGAGCAGAGAGCTTACACAGGGCTCTGTGGTGAAGGGGTGCCCAAGCTCCAGGAGCAGCACGACGGGACAGGGACGGATGCTCTCCGGGGAGCAGCGTAGACAAGGACACGTGCCTAAGTCAGCAGACCTTACATGGCTCAGCTCCTGTAAAACAGCATTTTCAAACTACTCATATTCCCAAAATGTATGTGTTTATATGCTTTTCAGTTTACCTTGCACTATTAGCTGGGGGGCTGCCCTGTAAAGCTTTAGCTTTTGGTTAAAGTGCAGAGCTCCCACCCACCACAGGCTGGGCAGGTGCAGAGATGCAGAGCTTTGACTCTGAAGTGCCCAGGTACTGTACTTTCTTTACACTAAGCTCAGGTGCCAAAAGCCCTTCCAGCAGTTTGCAGCCTGCACAAAGGGCAAGGTCATCCAGAGCCCTCCCACAGTTTCATTCCCTGCCCAGCCTGCCCAAACCCAATCCTGTTACTGGCCTGTGACAGACCCTGTAAGGAAGGTGGCACACCCAGCAGCATACACAGGAAACAGTGTTTCCTGCAGGATGGCTGGGAACGGTCCCCCACTATCGCCCGGGATAACCCAAAATGCGGCTGACATAAGGAGGAAAGGGAAGAACAGAGTACGGATTAATGTGGCACAGGGCATATGTAAAGGGGTATGTGCCATATCCTGTCTTGTCATGCCAACACGCTGTCTGCTACAGAAGCTATCCTGGCCTCAGGAGCCAGACTTGTACGGCAGCCATCCATTAAAAACCTGTGGGGAAATGCTGGACCATCTTCCCCTTTCCCTTGCACATTCTCTTGGGAGATGAACGTATGGTATTCTGTGACATTCTCCACTATCCNTATAAAAGCTAAAACCTAAGGCATCAGTTACACTTTTAGGATTTTGTTGAAGGGGGTGCAAGTGCAGTTGGAAAGCCAAGTGGTGGGTTGTCACCACCACCTAGACTTCTATTTTGGTTTAGGTTGATCTTACCTTGCGTGTTAGTGCATCTTCAGGATGTCTCTCTTTGGCTTTAGTATATTTTGTCTAAGCACTTAAGGCAATTTTAAGTAAGGGCTGCGTAGGGAGAGAATTGTTATAATTCACATTTTTCAGATGCTTTTAATCCTGCCTCTGTTAGTAGAAAAAAACAGAAATCTGAGGCTAAAATATATCTCTGCATCTTATTCTGCCTTATTACTGTGAGAAAGTAGTAGCAATATTGTGCCATCCTCTGTGCTGCTAATGGGACATAATTCCATATTTGGGGGCCATCTGCTGAAAAGAAAACCTCTACAACCCTTCTGAATGCACATAGAAAAACCTGTCAGCAAAAACAACTTCATGAATCACTTGTGAGAATGTATTTTATCTAACTTTTGTTAGGCAAAGCTTTTTCCTTTACAAAAGCCCAAATGACTCTGAACAGAATGAAAGAAGTTTCGGCAACCATCTTTCTTTTTGGTACAAATACACTGTTGTACCTCTTTTGACTCTATACTAATTAATTTAATTTCACTTGAAGGGGAAGAATAAGTTTTTGCAGGAGGAAGAAAACAAATGAGAATTCATTTCAACACAGATCCATCTTTACACAGATTAACTGTGAAATTAAAGTAGTAACTTTGGCTCTTCTGTTCCATACCTTGCTTCCACTGAAATTTCTTGTGTAACCTTGGGCAAATAGCTTAAATTGCTTTAGATTTCTTCTCACTTCCTAGTAAAGGAAGTACTGTTTTACTGATATGACCCACAGTATTATTATATATGCATCCAGATTTGATAAATAGAGACCAAAGGAGAAGAGAAAACTTCCCTGGCATCAGAAGACAATCGTAAGGCCCCCAAACTTGGGTGCATGTAAGGACTTAAGAA
Organism: Platysteira castanea; assembly: GCA_013397175.1. Lineage (NCBI taxonomy): Eukaryota > Metazoa > Chordata > Aves > Passeriformes > Platysteira > Platysteira castanea. The sequence continues at coordinate 231,999 of VYXC01003638.1, read as the reverse complement.
TCAGCTTATTGCTTGCTGGGTAAAAGATAAGACTAGAAGGGGCAACTATGGAATGAAGGTACCCACGTATCCAGCCACTGAGTACAAAACGATTAGCTGTCCTAATCTGTGACTATAATTGTAAACCAGTGTAGCTACACAATTTGCACCACGTCTTGTGCCAACAGCTTTCCTACTGTTCTGGCATCTATGAGGAGCCGTACTGACCGAGGTTTTTGCTAGTGCTTGTAGTTTCCAACGTTTTCTCACAGATCATGTATCAAAAGTGTGCTTGTGTACAGGAAGAAACCCTTTAGTACCCCAGCAGAGAGCTGAGCAGCAGCAGCAGAGCTGGCTGGCGCAGCCCTAAGCCACCCCCACTGACCAGTGCACACGCTGGTTCTGGGAAAGGGAAGCAATTAATCAGCTGTGAAGACAGAGAGCCATACACAAGCTAATAGGGAGTACTCTTGTGATTTGAAGCCATGTCCACCCTGTGGCAGCAAAAATTCTTTTGATCACTAAAATACTCTATTTAATGAAGAAATAGCGTGATCTTTTATTGCATTAAATGGTCCGGTTGCTTAATAAAAATGGTTACTTCTCCAACAAGTCTTGCTTATATCTTTAGGCCATTATGGATACAACACTGCTGCTTCTTAAATGAGTTGTTATGAGTTGTGCAATTATAGACAGAGGCATTTTTTTAAGCTAACTACTTATTATTAACAGAAAATTAACTGCCTAAATTAGTCTCCCTTTAATGGTAGTTCTGCAACACAGTTATACTGTGGGCTGGGCAGTCGGCATAAAGGAAGAGCAAACCTCCCAGCTGTGCTGTAAATCTAGGCAAAAACTCACGGAAGTGCAACAAAACCCACCTACCAGACCTGTCCCTTAAGCTCTCAATCCAGCTGCAAAAGCGGCCAGTGCCTGATGAATCAGAAAAATGCAAAATATACCTGCTTTTTTTGCCTTGCNGAGAGAACAGCAGCTAACAGGCCACACGAAACTTCAGAGTTACACACTAGGCAGTACAGGATTTGAAAAATATAAAAGCTAAAACCTAAGGCATCAGTTACACTTTTAGGATTTTGTTGAAGGGGGTGCAAGTGCAGTTGGAAAGCCAAGTGGTGGGTTGTCACCACCACCTAGACTTCTATTTTGGTTTAGGTTGATTTTACCTTGGGTGTTAGTGCATCTTCAGGATGTCTCTCTTTGGCTTTAGTATATTTTGTCTAAGCACTTAAGGCAATTTTAAGTAAGGGCTGCGTAGGGAGAAAATTGTTATAATTCACATTTTTCAGATGCTTTTAATCCTGCCTCTGTTAGTAGAAAAAAACAGAAATCTGAGGCTAAAATATATCTCTGCATCTTATTCTGCCTTATTACTGTGAGAAAGTAGTAGCAATATTGTGCCATCCTTTGTGCTGCTAATGGGACATAATTCCATATTTGGGGGCCATCTGCTGAAAAGAAAACCTCTACAACCCTTCTGAATGCACATATAAAAACCTGTCAGCAAAAACAACTTCATGAATCACTTGTGAGAATGTATTTTATCTAACTTTTGTTAGGCAAAGCTTTTTCCTTTACAAAAGCCCAAATGACTCTGAACAGAATGAAAGAAGTTTCGGCAACCATCTTTCTTTTTGGTACAAATACACTGTTGTACCTCTTTTGACTCTATACTAATTAATTTAATTTCACTTGAAGGGGAAGAATAAGTTTTTGCAGGAGGAAGAAAACAAATGAGAATTCATTTCAACACAGATCCATCTTTACACAGATTAACTGTGAAATTAAAGTAGTAACTTTGGCTCTTCTGTTCCATACCTTGCTTCCACTGAAATTTCTTGTGTAACCTTGGGCAAATAGCTTAAATTGCTTTAGATTTCTTCTCACTTCCTAGTAAAGGAAGTACTGTTTTACTGATATGACCCACAGTATTATTATATATGCATCCAGATTTGATAAATAGAGACCAAAGGAGAAGAGAAAACTTCCCTGGCATCAGAAGACAATCGTAAGGCCCCCAAACTTGGGTGCATGTAAGGACTTAAGAATCAGCTTATTGCTTGCTGGGTAAAAGATAAGACTAGAAGGGGCAACTATGGAATGAAGGTACCCACGTATCCAGCCACTGAGTACAAAACGATTAGCTGTCCTAATCTGTGACTATAATTGTAAACCAGTGTAGCTACACAATTTGCACCACGTCTTGTGCCAACAGCTTTCCTACTGTTCTGGCATCTATGAGGAGCCGTACTGACCGAGGTTTTTGCTAGTGCTTGTAGTTTCCAACGTTTTCTCACAGATCATGTATCAAAAGTGTGCTTGTGTACAGGAAGAAACCCTTTAGTACCCCAGCAGAGAGCTGAGCAGCAGCAGCAGAGCTGGCTGGCGCAGCCCTAAGCCACCCCCACTGACCAGTGCACACGCCGGTTCTGGGAAAGGGAAGCAATTAATCAGCTGTGAAGACAGAGAGCCATACACAAGCTAATAGGGAGTGCTCTTGTGATTTGAAGCCATGTCCACCCTGTGGCAGCAAAAATTCTTTTGATCACTAAAATACTCTATTTAATGAAGAAATAGCGTGATCTTTTATTGCATTAAATGGTCCGGTTGCTTAATAAAAATGGTTACTTCTCCAACAAGTCTTGCTTATATCTTTAGGCCATTATGGATACAACACTGCTGCTTCTTAAATGAGTTGTTATGAGTTGTGCAATTATAGACAGAGGCATTTTTTTAAGCTAACTACTTATTATTAACAGAAAATTAACTGCCTAAATTAGTCTCCCTTTAATGGTAGTTCTGCAACACAGTTATACTGTGGGCTGGGCAGTCGGCATAAAGGAAGAGCAAACCTCCCAGCTGTGCTGTAAATCTAGGCAAAAACTCACGGAAGTGCAACAAAACCCACCTACCAGACCTGTCCCTTAAGCTCTCAATCCAGCTGCAAAAGCGGCCAGTGCCTGATGAATCAGAAAAATGCAAAATATACCTGCTTTTTTTGCCTTGCAATTACAATCTAGTTAATTGTGTACAACTGTGCAAAGGAAGAGTAAGGAAATTCCTTTCTTGACCCTTCTAGCAATTGACTTGTGCCCTGAAGCATGAGATTTGATTACTCATGTAACTTATTTTCCCCAGGCAGTTTCTTCTTGATAGCTTTTGTGTGACAGTTTAAGAAAGTTTCAGGATGAGTCACAAGAACACTCCACTGGTTGAACCCCAACTTATTTTACTATTGATACACATTTCTACTGCGTGGTGCATTATAGATTTCTAGACTTTTAACTAGGATGACCAGTGTAATTACAGGGTGTGATTTTTTTTTTTCACCAGAACGGTACTGATGAATGCAGTCATGCTCCATGTTGCCTTTTGATTTTGCAGAGATTCCCAACGAGCCTTAAAAATAAAGATTCTTTCATAACCTAAAATCCAGACTACTGCACTGCCTCAAAATGTCTTTGAGGAAGTTACAGCAGAGGAATCACTGCTTGCTTTGAAGTTTCGCCCAAAGTTCTGGTTGTGACCATTGTTACTATTTTCAAGCTATAAACAAGTGGTTCAAAATGCTCTGGTTACATGCTGGAAAGCACTGAATCCTTACGACTTCATTTGTTGTGACAGATTTGTTCAAAAAGGGTGCAACTTAGTAATCCATTGGTGTGTTGGTGATGCCTGTTCAAGAAACAGAGGCTCAGTCTCAAGCTCGACTGCTCAGATCTATTTGTTTCTCTTCTCATCAATCACTCTAATGCAAGTACTTTTTGGACCTTTTTCAGAAGAGGTAGAGGTGCTGGTAAGGAAGAGGTTTCACCTGGAATAATTTTCTTGATCTGGTTTTCATAAATAATTGCATCACCCCACCAAAGAATGTCACAAATCATAGATTGTGAATCCAAATGAGTAGTTGAGGCACAAAATGGAAGACACCAGACCAGTTTTGCCACCAAAGAAAAGGCTGGGTGTAACAGCATCCAGTCATCAATGGGAAGCTTTATCTCAACCGATTTTGTCAGGCTGGGAATCGCCTCTCCTCCTGAAGGTAACATAAAGCCTCAACCAACTCCCAGCTGCGGGCTCTGGCTCATTTGACAGAAATGCAGTCATATCTACACCTGATGTGGATAAAATCCGTAAAGGTAAGGGACCAGGTAACACAGAGGTTGTGATTGCAGGTGCCTGCTCAGAGATGATTTCAGTTCTGAAGTGATCTCTCCTTCTATCCTGTAGAAGCATGGCACTGAAGTATGGTAACAAAATGGCATTTTATTACCATTTTCAATGCTCCTGATTAAAGCATGCTTTTTGCAAACATTCCAACATTTGATTTCTAGTTATATGAATTACCATGGAAACTAAACTTTTATCGGGCAGGCTTGCATACTGAGGGGTGGAGAATTTTAAAAGCCTCTGTGATATGCAGTACAGTTGATGTAGCAATACAATTGCCATGAAAACTGTTAATGCTAGCTAGGTGGACTGTTGAACCTGTCTATGACTTGTAGCTCTCGTGCAAGTTTCCATATACTTTTTCCTGACTTTCTTTAATAGTATCATTGCTTCTTTTGTTCCAACAAGAGTTTTCAGCTCTTTAGTTTATAGAGTTTCACTTGTTTCCTAATTTTTAAGTATTTCCTACCCATAAAATGTCCAAGACAGGGTTTTTTGGTTGTTGTTTTAAATTGCCAGACTCTTGCCTGTTAAACATTATGACTTAACAAGTTATTTTAGAGCCTTAGCTATGGCTGGTTTTGAGTACTTATTATTATTTTAAAAGTAAGTCCTATTCTTTATTTTTATTTCTTTTGCTGAAAAGAAACAGATGACACTGGTTTAGACAAAGTTTTCCCAGCATATAGGTATCAGGGGAAACATATGGTCTGCCTTACCCAGCTTTGCTGCCTCCTCACCTACTGGGTAGGATCTAAGTGAAGGAACCTTTCAGCCAGCGTATCACAAGTCCTTCAGAGTAACAGTTTGACCGAGCAAAGTTGCAGCTTTCCATACTCCTAGGCTTCACTTTCCCTAGGGAGATTTTTGCAGACTATTACTTACAGTTTTTCCCACTTAAAAGGAAAGGGAAGATCATGTGAGATGAAGGGAAGGCTGGCTGCTTTTGGTTCTGGCTATGGCAGGATTAAAAGTAATTTTCAGTTCTACCAACTGTGAGCATGTCCTTAACTCTGCATTTATTACACGCATATGCCTTTATTTTTTAAGTGTGTGTACTTCTCCTTGCCTGCTCAGTGAACATAACAGAAGAGCCAGGTTCAATGCTGGTGGAAAATGAAACACTGGGATGTTTGTGGAGGCATCACAGAAGAGACCATCTAGGTTCTGGCCTTTTAGAGCAATTAATCTCAAAGATTGTCTTTTTATATGTAAACTACAGTAGACACCAGGACGGTCAAGGGCATTTTTTTTTTGNGACTTAACAAGTTATTTTAGAGCCTTAGCTATGGCTGGTTTTGAGTACTTATTATTATTTTAAAAGTAAGTCCTATTCTTTATTTTTATTTCTTTTGCTGAAAAGAAACAGATGACACTGGTTTAGACAAAGTTTTCCCAGCATATAGGTATCAGGGGAAACATATGGTCTGCCTTACCCAGCTTTGCTGCCTCCTCACCTACTGGGTAGGATCTAAGTGAAGGAACCTTTCAGCCAGCATATCACAAGTCCTTCAGAGTAACAGTTTGACCGAGCAAAGTTGCAGCTTTCCATACTCCTAGGCTTCACTTTCCCTAGGGAGATTTTTGCAGACTATTACTTACAGTTTTTCCCACTTAAAAGGAAAGGGAAGATCATGTGAGATGAAGGGAAGGCTGGCTGCTTTTGGTTCTGGCTATGGCAGGATTAAAAGTAATTTTCAGTTCTCCCAACTGTGAGCATGTCCTTAACTCTGCATTTATTACACGCATATGCCTTTATTTTTTAAGTGTGTGTACTTCTCCTTGCCTGCTCACTGAACAAAACAGAAGAGCCAGGTTCAATGCTGGTGGAAAATGAAACACTGGGATGTTTGTGGAGGCATCACAGAAGAGACCATCTAGGTTCTGGCCTTTTAGAGCAATTAATCTCAAAGATTGTCTTTTTATATGTAAACTACAGTAGACACCAGGACGGTCAAGGGCATTTTTTTTTTGTTTTACTCTTCTCTGGTATTGTGGGTGTCACTATACAGATTCCAGATATTAATGAGTTATTACAAAGTTTACATTGTAGTAAAGTTATGGTTCTAGCCAAGTAAAATATCCCCTGGAATATGTAAGGCAGGAAGTGTATCACAGCAAACTCCGTGTCCTCGTGGCCCATGGGAAGGGTCAGCGGTCGTGGTTTAGCTGGCCGAGTGCTGGGTGAGCTTCGACCCATCCCGCAGGACCCCTGCACAGCAGGTAAGTGCTGCTACTCCCGAATTTCCTCTTTGGGAAACAAACGGGGAAAGGTGGAGTGACGAGGCCACACAGCGCGAAACAAGATCGCTATGCAGGATACTCTGGCTCACTGCCCCGAGTCCTGCAGGCTGGCTCCCATCTCACCGCCGGGGTTCGCCGTACCAAGCTGGCACTGCACAGGCGCTCGGAAAGCGGAGGTTGGTTATACGCCCTGGGCTGCCAGCACCCTGTGATCCCGGGCATGGGACGACCCCGCAGGCTTTGTCCCCCTTTTTTTCCCCCTTGTGACAGCTCCAACCCCGCCGGTGGCCTCGCTGCCTCTGTCACTGAGCAGCCGCCTGAGCCAGGACCCCTGCAGGGTCCAGGCTGGCACCTCCAGCCGCTTGCCAAACACGGGACGGGCGAGCCGCGCTGCTCTGGCAAACACGCTTTGCCGAGCTGGTGCTGGTTTGTAGGATTGCTTTGGTGTGAAAACACCTCCAGCAAGGGCCAGCAGGGCTCACCAGCCCACTCCCTGCTTTGGGAACAGGAAAATGCTGGCGGTGGCAGCTGCATCCTTCGGTGATGCACGGGGACTGGACGGGGTCTTTTGGGAGCCCCGAGTGTGTATACACACGAGGGTATCTATGTATACACACATACCTTCATGGGTGTATTCTCCTCAGGTAAGAGAAAATCTTGAATCTCAGGACACCTCAGGCAGAGGCAACAGCAGGGTGTGACCCCGGGCTGGGTGAGTGGCAGGGGCGCCCCAACCAGGGCACGGAGGCAACCCGGCTCCGCTGCGGGATCGGGAGGGCCGAGGGCAGCCCCCTCTGGAACACGGCTTCCCCAGGGATGAGGAGGATGAGGTGGAGGGCGGGCGCAGGTAAAGCGCAGTCCCAGCCCCAGGCACGGAAAACGGGGCCCGCGCCCTGCCAGCGCCGCCCTGTTTGCTCAGCTAATCTCGCGGGCAGGAAATTGCCTGGCGACTCATATTTATGGATCGTGAAGAGCTCCACCGCGGCCCCTCCGGGGATATCCCTGTGCCCGTNAGCGGCGGTGAGTGCGGGGCAAGCGCCGTCCCGCGGGGTGCCTGAAGCCCACCCGGCCGCGGGGATGGGAAGAGGCGGCGGGGCCCCTCGGGGATGGGAAGAGGGTCCCTCTCGGGCACGCAGAGCCTGGGCTGACGCCGGCTCAGCTGCTCGTAGCCGTCCCCGTTTTTTGGGCTACTTTTAAGGGAGTTTGTGCCACCACCCTCCCCCATCCACTCCTCCGCCTCCGGCCCCTTCGCATGTCTGACGGGTGGGGGCGGC